>JBAMJV010006409.1:0-80545 GCA_037951105.1 Echinarachnius parma | reverse complement strand
TATATTACTTTCCAAGCAGTCACTAGTCAGAGAAATTACAAATGAGCAACATATTGAACCCCGTATCAACTACCGAATCAAGAAACTCGGCGGTGGCTGTAAACAAGTCTTTCTGGTGACGTAAGCACAGGGACATTGAGCGGAAACTGATATATTTCAGTGCGTGTTATACCGCAAGTTTAGTTATTTTTAAAACTTTTTTCTGAGCATTTTGGTGATTGAAACTTATTGTACTGCCGTCCCAAGGAAAAAGGCAGTATCTACACGATTCAGCGTTTTCTAGAAACTGAGATATTGACCCTTTTGTGTTTTTGCCACAGCCGCTCGGAAATAATAAACTTGTGAAGATATCTTAAGTGTGTGATTAAAGGTTATATAGGTGTCTATTTTTCTTCATACATGAACAATTGAATTTTCCGTTTAATTTTGAGATTTTCATGAAAATGTAGATACTTTGGGAAAATCCATGGTTCGTGACCGATTTCCCCAAGGAAAAAAGCAGTATCTACATAGAAATTCGGAGGGTGTTAAATTATGCCTTAGTTACGTTATGGATAAAACAATCGAAAATGTTTCGGATATATTCTGTATGTACTATTAACATACTTTAAAGGGAAAAAAGTTTGATTAATTAAAAAGCGCCCTCTCTAGGCGAGTCACACTTTTCTTTAAAAAGGGACTTATTGGCCCATATTTCCGCAATGAAAGAAAATACGAAGCATGAATTGTATTCATTAACCACGCAAAAATGATTGTTTATACATTTGTTATAAAAATGTATAAGTTAGAGTTAAAACAAAACTTTGAAATGGTAAAGAGCGCCCTCTCTTATCAAGTCTTAAGTTACTTTAAATATGGAATAATGCATGTTACATGCTCCCAACACGGTGCGTGATCGATTTCCCCAAGGAAAAACGCAGTATCTACATAGAAATTTGGAGGGTGATGAATTATGCCTTATGTTATGGATAAAACAATTCTTACTAATCCATGCTGGCACTGAAGAGCTTAATTTAGTAGAAGATTAGGACTGCATTACTGTACATACATGACTCAATTGCATGTATACATATGCGTTAAAATCACATGCCATTAACACACTGCACAGCATCATATGCCGTGCGCAGTCAGTCTGTGCATTGTGTGAATGTGGCAGAGGTACACGCACTTTCATGCATACTTGAATAGCCTTTGTCACAAACTCTGCGCTTTATAGAAGAATGTTGGTCGTATTGCAAAATGCACTTATATGTTAAATTTGCTTCAATATTTTGTGCTTCGCAATTCATATAAGTAGTGAAATTTGTTCATACAAGATATAATTATTATAAATGCGCTTTATTCATATTGTCTGCTTATAAATAATTGGTTTGTCTTGTGGCGAGACTAGCTGTGTAGATACTGCTTTTTTCCTTGGGGAAAGTGGAGGTTGACTGTAGATACTGCGTTTGAGGGTTGGGAAAAAATGGTGTTCCCAAATTTTTTTCAGAAAACTGAATGTATCACATGAAAGAGCATTGTTTATTGAGTATTTTTCTGCAAAAAAGTGAAAATCAACAAAAATGTCAGATACTGCTTTTTTCCTTGGGAGGGCAGTGTACCAATAGTTCAATAACTTATATTCGTTGTTTAATTATTCTTTTGTTCTTTTTTGTGTTTCATTTGTAAACAAAATGGGTAAATCAATCACCTAGTCTGACGAAGGAAAGTCATGATTCCTCGGCTTGTATAGCCGTACGCTAGAAACTTCCCGAGCATGGCATATTATGCACTGCAATACACTATCTCTATGACTAGCACTCACTGCGACGCACCGTTTTACTCCCATATCATAGGCAGGCTGTAACATGTAGTAAAAATGATAGTCGATCGGGCGCCCGGGAAATAAGATCATTTCAAAATCAGGAAAATGACAGGAAATGTATACTATGAATGGAAATCAGGCAATAAAAGAAGACGAAAAGGTTTAGTGCAGATTGCTCTGTTTAATTTGTGCTGGATAGCCTGGATTCATTTGACTTATCGCCAATATACATTATGATACACGGCATATAATCGGCTATGGTACCCAGTAAAACAGTGCGTCGAAGTGCAGTATATAAAATAGCTAGCACAGCATTCACGGGTAGCTACCAACGGGCATTAGGCCTGTACAGACCGGGGAATCACGACTTTCCTTCGTCAGACTTGGTGATTGATTTACCCATTTTTTACGAATTCAGACCCAGATAGCAACAAAAAGAATAACATACAAAACTATTATAAGTTATTGTTGTATTGATCCAATGAGTTCAAAGCATCAACAATGCTCAGAAAAGTTTTAAAAATAACGAACCCTGCGGTATAAAAGGCACTAAAATATAGCAGTTTCCGCTCAATGTCCCTGTGCATACGTCACCAGAAAGGCATGTTTACGGCTACCACCGAGTCGCTTGACTCGGGTGTTGAAACGGGGTTCAATATATTGCCTTTTTTTCTCTGATGAGAGAGTGCTTGAAAAATAATTAGCTATCTGTAGAGGTATAATTCAACTACTGTCGGTTTTCAATGAATATACACTTTAATGACTCGCACTGATGTTGAAGATGTATTCAATACTTTAGTTAGCTTATATTGCTTATTCACTTTCTTAAGGAATAATTTTAAACCACGGATCTACAAGACATTTAATTTTCTTATAAGTATAGCCTAATAAGCAATCATGATATTATCTGAAGCTATATTTGAAATAGACCATCGTATAAACAAAACATTAGATGTTCATCTTCAATTACTTTCCGTCTATATTCTCAATGCTCTTTCCCAGGACCACCTATAATTACATCGAATATTCAGGCAGATTACCTGGCAGAAGGAATGGAAAACCTTGCGCTGACTTGCTCGCTACCAGCCAATATGACGAAGCGTCCAATGCAGTGGTCAAAATACAAGGATCCGAATGTAGCCTTTAACCAGTCTACGTTAAACAAGACCGGTGATCAAGTCCTACGCATCAGCAAGTTACAAGTGGAACATGCAGGCATATACATTTGCACTTCGAATACATCTGTCGGCCCAGTCCATGATGAGATTGAAATCATAGTTCATTGTAAGAGAAAAAACGATTTCAAATACTATCTGTATTTTTACATTGTAAAGACATGTTTACTACTTACCTGCTTACTGAAAAGTATAGCAGGGCTTGACCTAGCTTGCCAATCGGATGTGACAAACCGTGTTGCATAACTACTATCAATGGGGTGCGGTTCGTCATTCCCAACACATACATTTCCTATTCCTGGTGTTTCGTTAATCCGAAAATGTAATAGGGATTATTAATTCGAACATTTGTTGCATTAATCCGAAGGTTCGATATTCCGAATGTTTGTTTATCCGAAAATGAAATACGTTTGATATTCCGAAGGTTCCTTTATCCAAAAATGAAATCAGATTCGATATGCCGAAGGTTCGTTAATCCGAAAATGAAATGGGGTTCGTGAATCCGAAAATTAAATAAGGTTCGTTAGTCCGAAAATGCAAAAGGGTTAATCCGAACATGAAGTGGGATTTTTAACGAACCTGTCCGATGAACGAACCCCTTTCCATTTTCGGATTAACGAACCTTCGGAATATTTAACCTGATTTCATTTTCGGAGAAACGGACCTTCGGAATAACGAACCTTCGGGGTATTCGAATCTTCGGAATAACGAGTTGTAACCGTATCAATGTGCTAGTCTCAAAGGGGACTTGAAAACCAAATGCATGTGGACTTCTGTATATCTGTATTTGTGTACACATTCAATATTTGTAAACTGTTTGACCTAGATATGTTTTGTATATTTTTAAACATTTTATCTTTTATTTTTCTTCATGTTGCTAAGCCCCACCTCCTAAAAAATCCTCCAGAGTGAATTATAGTATTGACTGGTTGTGACATCATCTGTCAATCACTGGTTAGCTACCATGAGAGTAACAAAAGCTGAATGTACAAAAAGAACATGCACACAAAAGCATGCCCTGCATGACTCAATATAATAGCTTAGACAGTGCTCTTCTTCTGACATAGCAACTGCTATTGAAATGGAAAGTGTGTGAGCATGGTGAGTTGGTATTGTATTCAACCGTGTGATGCTATTGTGACTAGGCACTCAGCTCGGATGAAGGTCCTTTCTTTGTAACCGAGTAGTGAATGACTGATGATGTCACAACCAGTCAACAATAGAATTAAAAAATTAACCCCCTCCCAAATCCTCCCCCTCCCTCCCTGCCCCAGCCCTCAGGCGCTTCGCTCCCTCGGGACTCATTATTGGCTGTGTATTGTTGGATCATACATAATGTTGCATAATTATGGTTTATGTTGTTGTGTGTGTGTTTTGGGGTACATATTTATTAGTGTGTCAAGTTTTCTACGTGAAAATATATTAAAACTTTCTGGTCGATCAAATCATATCACGCTTTCCCAAATACAGCCGCATTTCCTATCTAGGTATGCACCAGATTGCACAATTTCAAGTCCAAAAATGCAAAAGCTCCCTACCGTGGGAGGGGGGACACCCCCCTCCCACACCCTCCCCCCGCTCAGTCGCTTCGCTCCCTCGCAATGTCTCACTCTCACATCTGGCTCAAAGTTGGCAACCCAGAGTGTGGTTGGGCATGAGCCCCCCCAATCCAAAACTGCTTCCGGCGCGCCTGGGCTTAGCAATATGGAGACAAATAATTACGAACATGTTTTAAAATATAAAAAAATATGTTTAGGTCAAATGGTTTACAAATAGTTAAACAAATACAAATACAAATAGTACACTAATACAGATAAACAGGACATAACATGCGTTTCGTTTGCCTGGCCACTATAAAGGGGTAGGTTAGTTTTGGTAGAGAGGGCGCTGCACATCACAATTTTCTTGTAAGGTAATGAGAAACTGGGTGTCGAATTTGGGAGAACATGCAATTTTAATGGCAGAATCAACTTTATTTGGTCAAAATCGACCCAGAAACGGCTGAAATATCAATAAATATATCTGATCTAATAATTATTTGGGGCCCAAATAATTAGATGGCTTTTTCAAAAAATTAAAAAAATGCTTGCACTTTTTCCAAAATTTTCAAAAGCGTTTTTTAAATAGTTGTTGATGATCTATCTATTTAATCATTATTTCAATAAAACATCACATGCATAATTTTGTATGAAGAATGGTTGAAACCAATGCATTTTAGAAAGCGCCCTCTTGTGTTTAATGGCTCTTTTTGAATGATAACAGGCTTTTTTCTCAGTCGTTTGTAATTTTGTATACCTTTCGAGCATGGTGGAGTTATATTCTATTAGTTTATACTGTTACTTTCCAGGTTTGGTTACTAAAGTTCAGCCTTACCAAAACTGTACTACCCCTTTAAGTCTTGAAGTCTTAAGGTATAGTATCGTTTCGGTCAAGCACAATTTTAGTAACTCAATATTGTAGGTTATCATTAAAATAGTAAAACGTATAGATGCTTGAGTTACAGGGCTTTTTCATTCAAAAAGTAACCGTCTACCAAAAATGGTGGTATCATTTTCAAAAATGTGTAGGATTAAAATTTAAAACCAGAACGTCAATGACGTAGCGCTCATCCGCCATTTCGCAACATCAAATATCGCAAATTTCATGTGGTACACTTTTCAACTGGTCGAAAAATAAAAATTTGATGCCCTGGAAGGGACATAAAAAAAAAAAAAAATAAATAAAAAAAAAAAATAATAAAAAAAAAATAAATAAAAATAAAAATAAATAAATAAATAAATAAATAAATAAATTTAAAAAATATATATAAAAAAAAAAAAAAAAAAAAAAAAAATAATAATAATACAAAAATAAATAAAAATAAATAAATAAATAAATAAATAAATACAAAATTACCATAATTAATTAATAGAGAAAAATTTCAAAATTCTGTGTAGAAGTTTAGTGTACCAAAGTTAGCTCTACCAGATAAAGCAAACCATATCAAAATCGGTCGAGAAATGAAGGAGAAGAAGCATTTTTTGTGATTTCTGGAATAAATTTGCATAAATTACCATAATTAATTAATGGAGAAAAATTTCAAAATTCCGTGTAGAAGTTTAGTGTACCAAAGTTAGCTCTACCATATAAAGCAAACCAAATCAAAATCGGTCGAGAAATGAAGGAGAAGAAGCATTTTTTGTGATTTCTGGAATAAATTTGCATAAATTACCATAATTAATTAATGGAGAAAAATGTCAAAATTCTGTGTAGAAGTTCAGTGTACCAAAGTTAGCTCTACCAGATAAAGCAAACCAAATCAAAATCGGTCAAGAAATGAAGGAGAAGAAGCATTTTTTGTGATTTCTGGAATACATTTGCATAAATTACCATAATTAATTAATGGAGAAAAATTTCAAAATTCTGTGTAGGATTTTAGTGTACCAAAGTTAGCTCTACCAGATAAAGCAAACCAAATCAAAATCGGTCGAGAGTTGAAGGAGAAGAAGCATTTTTTGTGATTTCGAATAAATTTGCATAAATTACCATAGATAATGAATTTCACGATTCTGTGTAGAAGTTTTAAATCCCCCTCCTAGCCCTATCTTATGAAACAATCAGAATCAAAATCGGTTGAAAAATAACGAAGAAGAAGCATTTTGAAAACTGTGGACGGACGGACGGACGGACGGAAGGACGGACGGACGGACGACGGGCGCCACGCCATGGCATAAGCTCATCGGGCCCTTCGGGCCGGATGAGCTAAAAATCTTAAACGATCATGTATATGGATATTTTAGCTACTGCTCTTTCAAATGTGTGTACCGGCCAATGAGTTCATGATTATAAAGATTTATTTTACCGGGCCGACTTGGTCAAACAAACTCAACTGATTGTCTCAGGGGCTTTATTCGGTTTAGCCAGCCAATATACTAGTGCGGCCAAGCCAAATGACAATAGGAATGATGACAATATCATGTTAATAACATATTTGTATGTTTTATGTGAGATTGTTTCGGGCACGTAGCTACGTCACTAATATGATACCAGATGTCTCATGATCTTTTCCAATTCCTATTGTAGATAAAGAAAACATCCGAATATCCTTGTTTAAACATTTTTACAATTTAATAACAAGTTCATTTGTTGTTGATTTTTACGAAGATTCCCCAGATTTCGAGATTTTGGCGTCGGAGCAGAGATGCAGGGTAGTCTACAAACGTTTACGATGTACTGCTTAAGTGAATCCTACCCAAAAGCAAACGTCTCGTGGACTGACATGTCGGGCAACGAATCCTACGATTCAACTGATCACGTGACTATCGGCAAAGGATATAAAATCACCGTAAATTCGTCGCTAGTCATTTCCGAAGACTCAAAAAGAAATGTCGGTAACATTTTTTGTATCGCAAGAAATCACATCGGCGAAATCAGAACATCATTCGACTTATCATCATTTATCAAGAATGGTAAAATATTGTAGTCATATTTTTATGACACCGGCGTAGTTCTGTACGCAGTTTATTTTGTCTTGAATGTCTTGTTTGGACCATTAATCGGAATGAAAGCGTATATAGATTTACAAGTGATACATAATGTGATAACAGTCTTCAAATCACAAATCACATAGGCCAATAGTACACAAGGCATTGGCAAAGAAGTACCTTCCAGCTTAGGCACTATTTTTCGTGTAACTGTTAGACCGCCAGGCCCTTGTTCATTTACACCTTGTTCTACATATATGGCTACTTATATAAGAATTTTCACTCACATGTCCTTTAACATCAAATCAATGTGTAACATGGTCGTTTTTGTGGTATAGTGGGGTACCGTGCATGGTTCTTGCCTTCCATATTAATTTAGCGGTTAATTTTATTTTTGTATTGTTGACAAATGTTATTTTTGTTAAATTTCATAACCTTTCATTACAAATTTGATCTCCGAATGAATACTGTAGATTTCACAGATGTCTGTTCAAACTCGACAGCTGCAGAGGCAGGAGATGGAGTGCCATTTGTACTGGAAGTTGTCACAGTAGCCATCGGGGTATGCACTCTTTGCTTGTATGTGCTATTTGTTTCAATTCGTCTGATCACCAAGCTGAGACGTAAGTTCGACAGCACAGTATGATAATTAAGCATGTAATAATCTAGGAATATAAATTGTCCACAAAATGCTTGTTCAAATGAAGAGATGTGATATAGTATATTGTAAGGATGAGCTATAATTATCAATAATTATTTATTTATACAAAAATCTATCTTGCTCAGTGGCGTAGCTAAGGGGGGGGGGGGGGGGGGGGGGGGGTGGGAGGTCATGTACCCCACAATGATATTACAAGAACGTTAAACAACAAAGTGACCAAATAAGAAAGCCATAAGACATGCCCTAAATAATTCGCCCCCCCGAAAATCAGTTCAACCACGCTACACCGCTGATCTTCAGGATGTGCGAGGTTCTCACCGCTCCCTAAGTAATATGGTATTCGCATTCTCTGCTCCATCCCTTTATGGAACTCACTTCCCACACACCTGAGATCGAGAATGGACGTAAACACATTACTTTCACATAAATATGTGTTGTTTTCCTATTTGTTTATATATGAAAAGGACAGTGTAACTAGCTAATACACAAGTATAATAATTTTAGTATCCTTCTGGGCAACAATGATTGAATAACACACTCTGGATTTATTTTGTTTTCTAATTCATTTATTTCAAAGGTTGCAGATTCAAACGTGATAAGCCTCGAAATGCGCCTGTTAGCCCGTCAGGTGTTCACGGTCGACGAACCCTGCCAGTTATTCCTGCAAATCCAGCCCCATCTGAACTCCCCAACATGATGAATAGGCAGGCAAGCATGGTTTCACTAGCTGTGCAGCGACAAAACGTGTTCTTGGTAAATGCTCCCATTGGCTTGACAGCAAGTGGGTCTGTGTTTCATCTTCAGGAACCAATCCAGAACATACACATGCAGGCCATCCAGAATTCTCAACAACTGCGTCCTCAATTTGATGTCATAGACCATCTTGACCATCAACAACAACAAGGCCGACCGGATCAGGTGAAGATGAGATGGAAAACGATTAAAATATATTAGATGAAGAGTAACTCAGTATGATGCTGAGCTTTTACTTCGATACAAATCCTGCTAGGCTCGAAAGCTCAGGCTCCTTTAGTCTTGCATTGTACTTGAAATACCGTCAAACCTGAGTAAAGCGACCACTTAAGGCAAACTATTGTTGGCCACTGCAGATAGTTGACCTTTCGAAAGGAAGAAAGATAACTTATATTTTCCTTCATGCCATCTTCATTGTTACATGTGCATCTTAGAAATGTTATTTTATCTTCTTTATTTGGTTCTTTTACTTCAATTATATGACAGGTTATGGAAGTGGGATATGAGGAGATCAATGATGTTTTCGGTGGGACCAATCGCAATCCAAAAGTAGGTACAAATTATAATCTACATGCCATATACATGTATCTACCGTGATGAATACAAACAATTCTTGATTTCTGTTCGAATTATACTTTCTTGTTCATAATAAAAAGGTTTGGAGAAGCAATCATATCACCCAATAGCTCAGTGTTGGTATTTTTACGCGTAATAAATATACGTTAGCATCGAATTGCAAACCAAGTTATAACAAATAAGTTCGTTGACAAAAATAGGTAAAAACTTATTTTTCAAATTCTTTTGGAGGGAGGTGGGATTTTAACGAATGTGAAAAAAGTTTATTTGTCCAAATACCCATTTTAACATGAATTTACGAAAGTGGGATATTTGACTAAAAGATCTATATCTTCTACCAAATTCGGTTTACAATGAGGATTTATTCAAATTGAGCATTTCCTGAACTTATAGGCCAAATGAAAGTATGCTTTATTAGGACAACTTTGTAAACTAAGAAATATTAAACAAATAATAACTATACAAGTTCTGTACTGGGAATCCCCTTTTGTTATAAGTTCCCATACCAGTCATTACCAAATGCCTTTGGGACACAATTATAATTGTTTGTATTGTTACTCTCTACTTTGGACAAAAGCTGCTATGATAGTTAAAATGTCATTGTAGGTGTGTATGGTTATCGGTGTATTGGTGTATCACTGTTGTATGTATTTGAAAATATGCCCGTCATTTAAAGGGACAGGCCCTCTTTTACAAGCCAAATTTCAAAAGTTGCGAGGTTATTGTCTTATATGAAAGAAAATGTCATTTAACAGCATGCCTGAACAAATTAGGGCTTGAAATCTCTTTTTCGTGGAGTTATAGACCTAAAACTAATAAACCGTCATCCAATGTTTAATTGTGCATTATACGTGTATTCGCCCGGTGAGAAAGTTCGCACACGGATTCCACGGAGTACCACATTGCTATGCGTGACGCCTACGTGACCCGCGCTAGCTACGTGACCGGCGCAAAAATAACAACGGCATAAGCGAATACTAAACAAAATAACCAAACCTCGCTTAAACTGACTATATGTAATTATATATTCTTAATTTTTTAGATCTTTTTCCGTGACATACCTTTACAAATGTCGGCTTCACAATACCTTTACAAGAATAATTACAATATTGTTGTAAATATGCTAAATCAGTTAAACTCCTTTATTGACCGATATATAGTTTGATGGAGGGACGCATTCGTTTTTCATTCGTAGAATCCAAGTTCCAGGGCTGTTCGATCTGATTTTGTTTGCGTGTGTTACATTCATCCCCATCCGTCAACTGGAAACTGTTCAGACGTTTTGTAAAAGACGGCCTGTCCCTTTAAGGCCCAATAAACAGAACCATCGACAACCAAGAAGATTTGTCAAGAACTAAGAAAAGAATCTCGGCTATGACTTTTGATATGGTATGATACTCAACTTAGGGTTTTTCCTCCAAGGCATATGATTAGCAACAAAGTGTAAAATGTTTCTCGCATTCAATTATCTCTATTTCTCTATTTCTCCATTTTCCATTGTCCTACTCATTCAAACAGAAGAACAAGGTCAGCGGACAAAATTAAGTGGCGTTCAATGGCACGATGCAGCAAGATCACTCGCCGACGGAAGATGCTGAATTTTACACCACGCTCTAAAATCTTGAAGCTGTGCACATGGGATACTGGTGCATATCTATGACCAGCCGGATATATTTTCAAGATCAGTCCAAAGAATAGATATAAAATATTTTTGGTGCATAAAGAAGAGGATAATTACCGAATACTCGAGACTTAGCATGGCTAGGCAAATGGGGTTTCATGAATAAGGGTTATTATTTGCACATTTGGCCCACTCATCACTCGCCATGTTATTCTCCAAACATGTTGTCTCCTATGCCATTATAGGCCATACTATTTTGCACCATTGTACATACTTAGTATTTGGATTGCACTCTTCCTGGCATCTTTAAAGATGATTGTTTTGACTGGTAATGGTATTTACCTTAAATTGATTAATCGTAAAATAATGGTCAAAGCTTGAACAATTACATTTTGTGGCTCAAGTAAGTAAAGGATGTATTTAAATACGGTTATGTATATCAAAGTATCGTACATTTGTATACATTATAATGCACTAAAAGTAATATCATCATGTAAGTGATTGAAAAGGCAGTTATCCGCTTGCCACGTAAAAATGCAGCTTATAAATATTATGTACATCTGTCGAGAATTGTATTATTTTCACCAGACTTATCTTTCTTCTAAATAGATAGCAAAGGAGGAAGACAAATTTAACAAACACATTTAAAGTATCATGAACAGGTCGAATCTCATTTAAACGAGCTCCCCCCCCCCCCCCCCCCCCCCCGAGGAATCAGAGGAGGGGCAAGTAGTTACATTGTAACCAATGTTACCAACTCACAGTCTGTTAACCACTTGAACGTCGATAAGGTTGTTGGACATAGTTATGTGGTGGTCCAACTCCTGTGCTGTCTTACCAGACATTTTTGAACATCCTTGTTTTATGAGGCGACATGCCTGATGCAACAAGACTTTGTTTCATTCCATTTGTTTCCTATTGCGCTTCGTCATAAGTTATGCCCATTCCCGTGTAAACAGAGAGGCCAGAAATCAAACTTAGCTAAGGGGTTCACAACTATTTAACGATATTAACCTTAATTGTCTGCATTAAGACATAATCTACAGTTGAATATAACGTTGACTACCGATTGTTTTGTAGGCCTTCATCTTATATAACAAGGGACATGAACATAACACAAATATAAATGCGATGAAAGACGGGATTGAATTCTCCCCAAACAAATATGGTTTTATGTTTAAAACAAATCCTTTGTTTCAAAGAATTGCGTGGTATTTAAATATATCATAATCAATTTAATTCTGCATACGGTATTAGAATTACTGATATTAAAAGATAAGGTTATCCTTATGGTGTTATTACTTCCGCACTTTAGTTTTGTATATATTTATATATTTTGTATCTTTTAAATTAATTGTTGATATTTCTACTTATTTTTGTATATATGTGTGTATATTCTTATGTACCATCGATATAGAGTATAATGATTTAAATGTAAGGTGCACGATTATAGGCCTTAAATTGTAATTTCTGCAACATAACAAAACATACAATTTAAAGGATTACAATATTTCACACGAACATCGACCATATTTTGTGCAAACATTTTAAAGGATTAAACAAAGGAAACTCCTTCATGTTTTTAATCACCGTATACAGGATTTCTCGCATAATTGTTTACAGTAGCGGTCTGTATAGGTTAAATAGCGTTGGTAGAGTTCTGATATCACATAGAACATGTGTATTTCAACAAAGTTCTTGTTTATTAGAGCATACATAATTAAAACTCAAGGGATTATTTATTTTATTTTATTGTGTCTATGTTCATCACTCATTGGTTTTTATTATTCACAAAAAGAAGTTTGTCAATAAAAAGCATATAAAAGCAAAGTTGATGACTAGTTAGAAGTGTCCTTTTCACCGTGTGAGACTATATTATTTGATTAAGGTATTTTACTAAAGTAAAATTGTATTGTATACTCAGGGGATAGTTGAGTTTTGGTCAAACTGAATTTTAGTAACCAAACCTTCACCATTACATTACAAACTAACAGTTATAACCCCACCATGTTCGAAAGGAATAACGATATTACAAATGACTTAGTAAAAAGCCTGTTATCATTCAAAAGAGCCGTTAAAACTCATGAGGGCGCTCTCCAAAAACTCATTGGTTTCAACCATTTAAAATAAAATATTATGCATGTGATGCTTTGTTGAAGTAGTGATTAGATAGAGAGATAATCAACAATTAATTGAAAACCTTTTAATGAACAATTTGTATGTAAATTTTGGAAAAGCGGAAGCATTTTTAAAAATGTTGTAACGGCTGGTTCAAAATTATTGAATAATTGCGGGGTCCCACGATTATTAAAATTGGTTATGTTTATGGATTTGTCAGCCATTTCCGAACTGATTTTGATGAAATCAAATGAATTCCGTCATTGAACTTGTATGCTCTTTCAAATTTGACACTCAGTTTGTCATGATCTCACAAAAAATATTTTGTGTAGCGCCCTCTATACCAGAACTCAACTATCCATTTAACGTCTTTAATTCTTAACATAGGCTACACAGTATTCTGGGGGGGGGGGGGGGGGGTTCAGGATTTATCCCTCCAAATAAACAATTCCGGTAACATAATTATGCATCATATACATGGATGTTCCATTTCAGAATGGAAATTACATATACATAACAACCCAGCTAGCCACCTGACGTTGGGCCGATGTCGGAATTTGGTTGCCGGATGTCGGCATATCGCCGTTGGCTCGAGGTTAAAATGTCCGCCAGCCCAACATCGTCACGACGTCATTTTTGTGATATATTGGCATAAGGTCATTTTCCGACAATGGCCCAACATCATCTCATGACATGATGTTGGGCCATTGTCGGAAAATGACCTTATGCCAATATATCACAAAAATGACGTCGTGACGATGTTGGGCTGGCGGACATTTTAACCTCGAGCCAACGGCGATATGCCGACATCCGGCAACCAAATTCCGACATCGGCCCAACGTCAGGTGGCTAGCTGGGAATTTACCTCACATAATTATGAACTAGGTACGATTAATGAAAGTTTTAGGTTTTTAAGCTAAGATACGTAAACAAAAAGAAAACAGTTTTTTATAAAGCTAAGATAAAACAAATTAAACAAAACACACACACAAGAGCATGCGTGTCTACATATGTTATTTCCAATTGGATTACTCTTCCTCAGAAATAACAGCAATCAAATTGGTCGATATTCAGCCGTTATGAATTATAAATGTAACGTTATCCCTTTGCGTCATAGGAATAAAAGTATTTATGTAAACGTAATTAACATGATCAGGTTCATTATTCATTCAAAGACATGGAAATGATTGATATCATCAGGGTATCAACTTTTGGATAATAATCATGTTAATGCGACGAAGCGCCAGTAAACTTCAAAAGACAAACGAACATGCTCATTTAACAGAGCTACTTTTGATTATATCAATCAAGTGTGTTAGCTTACTGCTAATAGCCCGGTCACATATCAACGGATTGCGCAAACATATGTCAAACGGAGAGCTAAATTTTTCATCCGTTCTATGCGTTTCTTATCCGTTCCTTGTCCGGTGATGTACGTTGTTCTATGTTTTGTAGATGAAGCAATAGAGACGACTTTCATCACCGGATAATAAATTGTCTATTCGTTGGTCATACGTTTCCGCTATCCGTTGATATCTGACCGGGCCATTACGTACATCTGTTGTGGAGGTGCAGACAGTGGCGTAGCTACGGGGGGGGGGGGGGGGTGGGGGGCGGGGTACGGGGCCTGTGCTCCCAATCATTTGAAAACCCGACAAATAATACAATCATAAAAAGCATAACAGGAAACAAAAATACAAACAAAGAAATACATAAGGTTTGCCTTGTTTATGAACTTATACACAACCCTTTGCAAAGTGCTCAACATCTATTAAACTGATATCAAACAATCAAACAACGGTTCCAAAACATATAACCCTGTGTTTTCTCTGCGTGGGGGTCCCTTTAAGAAAAATAATCATAACAATTATAACATACGTATGTTTATAATACTTTTATAGAGCAAGATGACACAATTTCTTAATTACTTAGGGGTATTAAGCTCATTCTGATATTATTATTGCTCGGTGTCATATACAAATAACCAAGTTTTGTATGGATTTTATTTGTGATCAATATGACAGTAGGTAAACATCCATTACTTCATCAATTTTGAAATGCTTTCAAGATAACCATTAAGGACGAAATAGGGCGACATTTGGCGGTCGTAATTTTCCAAACTTGGAACGGAGAATTGGAATGCGTCATCTCAGTCAACACTTGTATAACATATTATCAAGTTTATATTCATAAACATTATCATAAAATGCTGCGTGGCGTAGATAAAACACAATAAAACCCCACAAAATAATGAAACTCGGTAAGAAAATTAGGATACACATGGAATTATGTCTAAGCAAACAACAATCAAAGCGATAACGCTTATTACTTATTAACTAAATTTATTA
The DNA here is from genome assembly GCA_037951105.1 of Echinarachnius parma. Lineage (NCBI taxonomy): Eukaryota > Metazoa > Echinodermata > Echinoidea > Clypeasteroida > Echinarachniidae > Echinarachnius > Echinarachnius parma. Next base: position 65,026 of record JBAMJV010006409.1, on the reverse strand, counting down.
GATTAAATTTATAAAGATTGGTCTTTGTCATATTGAGTGATAGAAATATTGTTTATGAAAACCAGTTTCAATGAACTTCAAACTCAAACAGACATCAAATAAGCCTTCTTCACACAAAGTTTATACAAATCGAATTAAGCGTGTTAGTTATCTTCTCACGTGCAAACAGATTGTTAAATCTACTTTGTGGGCTTGCAGTCATAATATTTTCAAACAAAAATGAATCCAAAAGAGTTATGTTATGTCAATCCTGATTTTTTGTTGCCAAATGTGGGAGCTCGATTATGATAACTGACGTAACAACCTAATGACAAATAATTGAGCCAAACAGTCTTGACAAGGAGTGTGCATTTATGTTATTTATACCAAGATTATGGGTACACACCGTCCCCCCAAAAAAAAAATATTTAAAAAATACATTTAAAAATGCATGATGAATGAACTAAATATTGATAATGATAAAGTATATGAATATATTACATTTCACCAAATCAGACAATTTAGCACCAATACTCAATGTTTCCTTCAGTATGTCTATGCATGCACAATTAAAGCATATTGAGAGACATTAGATAACTGTTCCCTCCGAGATCCTGAAATCACCATAGACATGTGTACATAACCCACGAGGTTAACTGATAACATATGAATATATGCAATATTTAGCATCTTTTGAAAAAGACAATGGCGGACTTTCGACAGGCATTATTTAAACAGGCGTTCTGGAGAGCAAGACAATATTTGGAAAAATGCACATATCAACATATTAACGGAGTGCAATTTAAAAGGCGCAATTTTGTTGGGCTAACTGTGATTTAAGGGATCGAATACTCAAATTTGTATCTGTCATACTATATTCCACAAATTTAAATCATTTGAAGTCCTTTGGAGAAGTACATTCAAGCAGAAATGTAATCAGAACTTGAACAAGTATGTTAACCACCAGATGTTGTTTATAAATCAGAAGAAGACTATGGGTCACGTTGCTAGTTTAGATCTTATGGGAGTACATCACTGATAACATGTTGGCGTACAGTATTAAGAGTTTTGAATTCTAATCAGGAAATCTTACTTTAAACTTGATTTCCTGCAATTGTTGGTGGACTGATTAATTCTTGCGATCACTTTCAAAGACAAAATAACTAATTTTGCCTCGTTTTACTTAATGTGGGTTAAAACGAAATGCATTACATCAAACTACAGTACGTTTGAAACGACTGTTTCAAGACATGTTGAAAATGTTCAATTGTCAAATTAATTTCACTTGAGTCGAAACCCTCAACACTTGTCTATTCTTTGTGACTGTAAGGAATTCGAAATAAAATAGTATGGTAGGGACACGATTGACTTAATATAGTGTTATCTCTAGTATGACTTTAAGGAGAAGAGATATGAAATTAGCTCTTGGAGGGCCTATAATATCGGAAATCATATTTGTGAAATATCGACTATGCTTGTTATTTAATATATAGTGTTCTATCAAGTATCTTGAAGGAGAAAAAGAGATATACATAAATTATTCTCGCTTAATTAAGACTTACGGTATTTTTTTAATTTACCAGGGTCCATTTAATCCCGCGGCGTAGCGTAGACAGGACTGATTGGGGGCACGCAATTTATTGGGACCTTATGTACTTTTTCTCTGATGTTTTCTTCGCTTTTGCCCAATTATTATTATCCACCGTAGCTACGCCAATGCATATTACCAAACAGTTTATACCTAAACTAACTTTATTATGCAACTGATACGTATATATTTATGCCCCGTAAGATTTACATATTATCCATGTTTGTTAATTGTGAATCAAAATAACTTATGTTAGTGTTGATTAAAATAAAATTCAGAACACATATACATGTTGGTACGCCAAATACAAATGTATATGTTAGTTAATGTAGATATTATATGTAAATATTACTTTGACAATCATTCTTGCAGTGCCAGTTCAATGGTGCATAACGCAAAGACAATGTTGTTAACAGGGAATTAAATTTCAGTTTTATAAGTAATGATGAACAAAAACAAAGGAATATTCGCTAAATCACCACATCCGTATATAAAGACATACGATTTTAGAATGCGAGCACAGGTATATGATTATAGGGTATGATGAGAGTACGATGACTGTCTAAATCAAGTATTTGACAGTTTTCCAACTTTGGTGGTAAGTGATATGAATTCATATTTCTAGCAAGGTTCACACAAAAATAAATTCATCTCAATCAAGAACAACCAGTCCTCATGATTAGCCTACTTTCCATTCACATGAATAAAAAATAAATTTAAAAATAAATGTTTTCAGTGCCACCAAAGATGGCGACATTTGGCGATTTGTCATTTTCCAAAATGTCCACATTCAATCTGTATTGTGCCATCTGCCTACGTGCAAAATTAACCAAGTTATCACATATTAAATATGTCTTTGCAAAACAAACTTTTAACAATGCGATAAGGTTTATTTATTGAAGAAATTGATAACCTTTATACAGTGTTATTCGTACTAAAGCAATCGTGTTTATTGGCAGACCTATCATATCGAACTCTTGACAATGCACACTCCTCATGAAGTGGGCCTTCTAAATGCTGTACACGGGTCATTTAGATTATTCGAGTCTGTTATCTACTTGGCGCGAAAGATTACCATATTTATATAATCCAAATATGTATTAGCAAACAAATAACTGCAACCACGTGCATTATTTTATTAATAACATTAACATTGATGATTTTGATGGGGATGAAGATCGGATGTAATAACAATGAATAAAGTCCATGTTTATATGCAGCGGTGTTTATAAGCAAACATTACTTACACGAGGACTTAGTTAGGAAAAACACATTAGATTTATATTTGCAGTGTGGTATCTTCTTTCGGGCTAATTTAAAATTATCAATTTATATTTTACTAGAAATGCTTTATCTGTTTATGGGATGATGCAAATAGTCACGAGAATGATAACATTTATACAAATGTCGTTTAAACTTCTTGGAGTGGTAAGGTTTATGACTTTGAGGTTGTAATATTTTGATAATCAGAGTTTTATTGTCAACTTTGGTCAGTAAATTACACAACCGGTGTTGGCACAGATTATCAAACTAGGGGCTATAGGGGCTATCAGTTACCGTCATGGGTAAGCGAGAACATTTTCCTGACCGGGGGGGAGGTGAGGTCCTTCCCGATTTTACTTTATAAGCAAACTAAATTTGCATGGAAACAGAATAAAATACATGTTTCCTACATTTTGGTAGGAATCAAATTTACAAGTGGCATTATATTTTAGTCAAACAATGCCCATTGTTTTATATGTTTATTGTTTGATTTTGTTTCATTACATGTGCACTAAAGAACAAATAGAAACGATAAGGAAATCTAGGAATAATTAATACTCAATACAATCGTCAAATTATAAATCTGCGTCTATAAATCATAGATGTTCAATCCAAGAAGGGTAAGTTTGAAAGGTCAATAAATAAATCTTCCAAGGAGTTACAGTAAGTATAAACGAACGGTAGCTTTTAAAACATTTGCTACAAGATTCATTCCTACCGCAATAAATTTCACTTGAACCGATACCGCATTTCACACTTTCCTCTTGTGTAGTTGCAATAAATTTAGTATAAGACTATGATTCACTTTATAATATAGCGTTTCACCGAGTACATTTAATACGGAAAAGGAAGGCATAAGGACACTTATTGATGATTTAATAATTATGGTTGAGAGGCAGTGTATACAAAGTGCCATTAACGTCCTCATCCTTCTATCCCCTAAAATCTATAATTTATACATTCCAACAAATTTATTTAATATTGTGTAACTTCATGTATCTTCATTGTGTAAGGGGAAGATTGAATAAAAGGAGAGCAAGTTTTAGAAACCCAACTGTAAAAGTTTTATTTTCCATTCAAAATAAATGTATGATTTCGTAAAGTTTAGTTTACCACCCTGACTAGATGGCAATTTGCCAAAGCCTGTAATGCCACAATAGAACAAACTTCCACTGACTTTTGTGATTATTTTTATTTGGTATTTCCAATGAAAATGTTCTTATATGACATTACAGATTTAGTAAAGAGCCAAATAAGAGGGCAGCATACAAGAGATCTATCAAAACTTTGACAAATCATAATCTTCGATTGGACTATCCAAATTTGCTAAAAGTTTCGCTGTTAGGTTTCTAAATTGTTGGTCCATTCACTCAATTTGATTAAAAGCTTGTAAAAACCAACCCAAATTTTAACACAATAGTACAAAACATATTATTTAAATGCCAAGGTGGTATTTTTGGTATTTCCCACAATGCAGAAGAGCAGGAATTGACACGATTCCCATACGCGGAAACAGCTATGAATGTGATATTGTCAGAGATTAAAGGCTGTTATTGAATAGTAAGTGGGGACGTAATGAATGTTGAACCGAGACGAATGATTATGGGATGCCAGGAGGCATCTGCATTTGGCACAGGCTAGTACAATTAATAATGTTGATTGATTAGGTTTCATAAATTAATCCACCCTTGCCCCTATCCTAGCCGTGAGTGTTATTTCCATAAACTACCTATGATAGAATAGTCACGCGAACAACGAACTTTTCATAAATGTATTTAGATATTATGAGAGAAGGGGAGGATGAGGAGTAGGGGACATAAGAAGAAGGCTGCAAGTTACTGTGAGCGTTACAGTGTGATAGACGCCCTAGCCAGTCGTTCCGGCCAATCTAACTTGACGCGTTGTCAATAGTCTACAGTGCTTGCTCCCTTTGATATATCAGTCACGGTTCAAACTTCAAGCACTTCTCTCAAGTATGTGTACCTAAACCCGTCAAATCTCGCAACCAATTACATATATGTTATCAAACAAAAATAATCAATCACCGGTTTTTTTTTTTTATATCATGATCTGTAAATAGACCATTAACTACCGTTTAAATATTGATTGAAGCATAGTCATATCAGCGTGTGAAAGATTTTATTCAACTACAGATACCAATAATTTAGGTGACGAGGGTATCAGAACATTCTACATTTTCCACCGTAGCTGGCAGCATAAATAGTTTACAGCCTTGGTCAATCGAGTAAATCATGATAGCATCATCACCATGGATACTACACAGTGGCGTAGCTACGGGGGGGGGGGGCAGTGGGCATAGTTATGTGCCCTTAAAAAATCACAGTAAATACATCAGGGGAATATTTGTGAACAAATATGGAAATTGTGTGTATTTCTTGTTTAAAATGTTTTAAATGGTTTCCCTTATGTTTTTTTGTTTACATAAGATGTGCCCCTCCAATAATTTGTTTGCCCTCCCAATCAGTCGGACCACGCTATGCAACTCCTTATACATGTGCCACTCTCCCCACCACCTCTAAACCAGATGATGCACAATAATGGTCCGGATTTGAGTGATGGACAGGCAGCATAATAGGAGTTCCATTAAAATAAATGTTGAATATAGCTATATTATGATATGATTTATCATGAATGATTGAATATTATGGCCGTTAAGTATTTATTTTGCATGAACGCCGAAATTACAAAACATCAACCCACCACCACCAACTCTCCTCTATAACTCTACCGACATTGTCCTATATCACTTCTACCATTGATACATTCCAATAAATTATTTCATTGTGTGTATCTTCATTGCATCTTCATTGTGTAGGTCAAACGGGAAGATGCCCCAGATATTAATGTGGATTGAATAAAAGGAGAGCAACTTTTAGAATCCCAAGTGTAAAAGTTTTATTTTCCATTTCAAAATAATTGATGATTTCGTTTAGTTATCACACGACCACTGTCATAGATGGCAATATGCCAAAATATGTATTGCAACGATTGAACAAACTTCTCATGATCTTTATTTCAATGGAATGTTCTTAAATGACATCACAAATTTAGCAAGGAGCCAATAAGAGGACAGCATACATAAGAATCATTATAGAAACACTGTTGGAATATCATCATACCTTGATTGATTTTCTTCTTAGTATTTGATGTGTCGTCCGATGTTTGGGATAGAATTCTTGAGTTTATTGGTTGTTTATATGTTACTACACACCCTGCCTACTCTTTAAAAAAACGTTAACTATGTTCGTAGCGTGCATGAGGCTGGTGTTCTATACGAACATTCATTTGTTTTCATTCATATAATATTGGCGAAAAATACTCTAAGCTGAATTAACTGCCAATGAAGAAGAGCATACATTTATAATGACAGAATTAACTTTATTTCATCAAAATCGGTTCAGAAACGGCTGAAATATCAGTAAATATATCCGATCGGAAAAAATCTGGGGCCCGGATTTATTTGATGATTATGTTTTTAAATTTCAAAAATGCTTACACTATCTCAACAATTTTCAAAAAAGTGTTTGTAATAGTTATTGATGATCTCTCTATTTAATCATTATTTCAACAAAACATCACATGCATAATTCTGTATGAAAAATGGTTGAAAACAATGGGTTTTTTTAGAGAGCGCCCTCTTGTGTTTTAATGGCTCTTTTAAAATGATAACTGGCTTTGTACTCAGTCGTTTGTCTTAGCAAATAGTTTGTTATGTTATTGTGCATGTTTTGGTTACTGAAGCTCAGCCTTACCAAAACTGTACTACCCTTTGAAACAGTAACAAATTGATATATCAAGTGTTCAACTATTAAAGGGATCTAGTAACTTTGTTGAGATGTGCAAAAACTGATGAATGGTTGATGCAATGTATACTGTTGTTATCTCATATGTCCTCAGGGTATTGTGTGAACATTTCAGGTCAAATGGACAATGTATGGCCAAGTAATGAGCGAAAATGCAAAGTGATATTGGGTGATATTCACCAACTCACTGCATTCACTTTGTACAGGGATGAAAATCTCGCCCGGAGATTTTCTTATCTAAATACTTCAATCATACATATCTTTGTAATGAAAGGGAAATTTGAAAAACCGAAAGCTGTCCCATGATTTTATTGTTAATACGAATACAACAAGGTATAAAGGAACCGCTAGAATTACAATTTTATTTTGAGGATTTGGACAATGTTACTAAGTCCCTTTAATTATAACGAATTGCCGAGGCCGATGCAAAGTGGACCTTCGTGATTTTTGGAGGGGGGTGGGGGTGTATGATCCCGACGCACACCACCACCCCCCCCCCCCCCCCTTCCTGGCTACGAGCCTTTTGATATTGGCCATGGTTCTAACTAAAAGTACTTCTCTCAAGTACGTCTGCTATCAAAACAGAAAGCAAAACCTATAATCTTTTTTTTTTCCAAATGAGGCTATCATAATGATTAAATGAGCCATTATCCATCGTTCAAATATTTATTAAAGCATCAACTCAGTGTGTGAACTACGTTTTTTTAACTACTGATAAGTGACGATGGTACAAGGTATGTCTACATTTTCACCGTAGCTGGCAGCATAAGTAGTTCCCAACTCAGCCAAGTCAATCCTGCTATCATCACCCATGCTACTACATGTATCCCCTTCACCATATGACCACAACCACCGCCACCTCTATCATCACTATCATCTCCAACATTATCAAAATCACCTCTACCATTACTACAATCACTACCATCACCAAAATCACTACTACCATCACCACTACAACCACTGCCATGCTGTCCACCACTTTCATCAACAAAACCACTCTACCACTATACCATTTTCTTTACACTAATCAGACACATATATTACGACATGCCTAATTTGTTTCACACTAATCGCAACACTTAAATGATCAGATCCACGACGCGTTGTTTCATTTGCTGGATTGGTATTATTCTGCTCCTTTTCATGGAATGTTAGTATCTGTATTGAATAAACAAGGTGAATGTAAAAGATGCACACACAACATTGCCCTCAAGATCTGATTGACATGCTCCCACCGCCAACGGAAACACGGCGTGTATAACTCTGTTTAGCACATCCATGCCAGACCGTGCACTAACCAGATAATTTGTTGCTCCGGAGACCCCCAAAATCCGAAATATCGGCCATTCCGCCGTTCTTGAGCCCCCTAAAATCCGGAATATCGGACGTTCCGATTAATGTTGCCTCCTTATAGCATAATGCCTGAGAACGGTTTTAGAGATAATTAGCAAACCATTTGAAAGCACTACCACGTATACCATAATGTGTCATCCTTTTTAGCAAAAAATTTGATTTATTGTGTCAACTGGCAACATTCACATACATGTAGGTCTGTAATTTCCTGGATCAGTCTTTGCCCCCTTTTCATAAATCGTTGTCACCTTTGCTACTTTAAGGCAATCAGGAAAAGTCCGCTTTTCCAATGACAAATTAAACATGTAGTCAATGGTACAACAAAAAAAATAACTGCATCCTTAACCAATCTTACTGGTAAATTATCATATCAATGGGATTTCTTACTCTCTAGAGCACACAAATAATTAAAATGTTTCCTTTCTGTTACGGGTTTCCAAAACAACGATTTTCCATTTCTTCTCCCCAAATACTCGTTGTAACTATAACATACATTTGTAATCTTCTGTGCTAAGTTTGACCAAATTGTAACAAAGTAATTATTTAGCTTCTCAGCTATTATACTGTATCTCCCTCAGAAGACACAACTCTGGCCGCTCCATCAATACGAACGATACGAACGATACGAACTAACTCATCTATATCTGAATTTTTGAGAATTTCCTTTTCCACTGATCAACTCATTACTTGTTTTTCAGATTTTACCTGTATCATGTTTATCATCGTCAAATAATTTACTATAATATATTCATTTAGCATTATTCAATACAGATTTTAATATATTTTCATATTTCTTATACTCGTATGCATATTCTACATTAAAATTGGATGCTTTATATTTATTATACAAACTATATTTCTTTTTAATAGACTTGATAACTGCTTTTAGATATCCATGGCTTTTTCGGAGTATGTCTTGTCTTTGAACTATATTGTGCACAATATTTGGAGCATGTTTATCACACATCTTTGCAAACAAATTATAAAACACAGAGTAATCCAGTTCAAGTCAAATAAAGTAGGCACATAATACAGCAGACATACATAATAAATGGAGGGAGTGTAAATCAAAATTTCGCTTTTTATATAGCTTACCCTGTGAGGGTTTGAGCAAAAGGGTGTGGAAGATGCCCACATATCAACGTTGTTCATGTCGAACATGGAGAAAGCGTAAATCTGCATTTTGGGATATACCTCTACCCATATGGTACCCTGTGATGTGATGAACACTTTAAGAGCTTATCCATAAAAACAGTGTCTAAATTTGGTTGACACACCCTGTCAGCTTATGTAGGCTGACTGCAGACCCATGCAGTTCATTTCCACCAAGAAACAAGCATTGAAATAAATATCTTGTGATGCGATGCACTTTTAAGTGTGTAAATGCTGTATTTGTAAAGTCAGTGTCTAATTTGCATTGAGTCACCCTTTATATGTAACTTTTAGGTGAAGATGGCAAGGAGAAAGATTGCATGTAGGTTTGCGACAGATTCAAGTTCATGTAGCTTACATCACAACACAAGAAGAGTATCTTCTTAGATTTTGCTTTATTATAATTATCGCCTTCCAAAATAAGGTCCCACATAAAACCGGTTTTCAAACAAAACATTTAGCTGTAGAATAAATCATGTTTCTTATCCATCCATTATGTACTTTTTTTCTCTCTTTGCTTAATGCAAATGATTTAGACCTTGTTTTTTTATGAACCTCAACAACTCCAAAATTATGCAAATGAACAACAAAATAATGAACTAATTGAAAATTGATGCTATTATCCCCACTAGATGAGTTTGTAACACAAATTTTTTACCATAGGTACATTTACATGTAATTTAATAACCATGGTAAGAAAGTTAAAAGTTGTGTTACAATCATGAAAGAAAATTCCTAATGATTGTAAGCTTTGCTTTTAAATTATGTACTTAAAGCTACTATACAACACTGTTACCCTGTGTATTTCAGCAATTTCACATCATGTCAATATCAGTAAATGCATGCAGAGTACAAACACTTGTTTCTTTCAAGTACCAAATCATTATTAGTTGATGTTTTCGCCCCCTTTCACGTGCAACCCCTTCTTGAAAAAAAATAGCAAAAAAATAGTATAAAAATAGTTTTAAAATAGTATAAAAATAGTACGAAAAATAGCAAAAAAACCCATTTTTACTATCGATATTTGAAACGCGAAATCAATATAACTAAAATGTATTTTTTGGCTATTTTTCTGAAGAAAATAGGGGGAAAATAGATTTTTAGGCTATTTTTTGGCTATTTTTATACTATTTTTGAAGGAGAAAAATAGCCTAAAAACAGATTTTATGGCTATTTTTTCAGACAAATCTTGAAAAACGATTTTTTGGCTATTTTTTCAGAAAAATCTTGAAAAACGATTTTCTGGCTATTTTTCTTGAAACTATATTTTGAAATTGTCTTTCAAAGTAATTAACACACTAATTACACTTTGCTACGTTTGTGTCATGAATTATTTAAGCTATTTGAATGAGGAAAAACATGCATGTTGGCATTTTTTATTAAGCTGTTTGACTAGCTTGAAAGCCCCTTAGCCAACAAATAGTTAAATTGATTTAATCAAAATTTGATGAGTATAATTGTTTTTCTGAATATAGAGCTAGGTTTCAACAAATAAGCCAGGGATAATTGCATGGAAAGGAAATCAAAATAAGATCCCTTAATCATTCAGTGCACATGCATATAAGCAGAAGAGTGTATTTTACATCCCATCAGAATTATGTGAGCATACACAAATTTGAATAGATGGGACTGAATGCCAGCAATCAGACCATGCTGGCAGCATGGTCTGATTTCACAACAGTTATAACTCTGGTAATTTGATAGTTAGTGTTGATTAGGGAAATAAATTTCAGTAAATTAGTAATGAACAATAGTTAGTGCATGCTGCATGCAATGAATATTATTAAAAAGCACCACTTTCTCACCCAAAACTGCAAAATATCCCCAAAAATGAGTACAACAATCTAGCTGGCATGCTCTTCCTCAAAACAAAATGGCTGTGAATATTGCATGATGGGATATCATGACAGAAACTAACCAATGAGAGATGGCCATGCTTTTTTTCTTTCTGTATTTCAATTTGTACACCTTGAACTACAGTCAAACCTGCCTACTGTGCCACCAAATTAATTCCCGGCCAACAGAGGAAAAACAGTGTAGTGGAACCTGTCTATAGAGGTCACCTGTCTACAGTGGCCACTTTTCTTGTCTCCCTGGGTGGCCACTATACACAGGTTTGACTGCATATTATGATGTACAAATGTGGCAGCTGTCTGTGTGTGCATGCAATATGACCGGATCGTAAGTATGTGTGTGTGTGTGTGTGTGTGTGCCGTGCGTCACGGTGTGTGTGTGTGTGTGAGAGAGAGCATGCATACTGTGCGTGCAGTGCCGTGCATGTTTGTGTATATGTGCATGTATGTATGTATGTATGTATGCTGTGTCTGTACCTGTGTCCGTACGTGTACGCAAGTGTTCGTGTATGTACGTGCGTGCATGTATGTATGTGTGCCTGTGTATATGTGTCTGTGTGCGTATGTTTGTATGTGTGTATGTTTGTTGGTTTGTGTGCGTATGTGCGTGTTTTTTGTATGTGTGTGTGTGTGTGTGTACATTTTTTTAAATTACAAAGTGGAAAATAGGAAATAAATAGTTGATTGTTCTAACAAAGTGAAACAAATAGCCAAAAAATAGTTGATGTGGAATTCAGAGTGAAAAAATAGCCAAAAAATTGTTGATGTGGAATTCAGAGTGAAAAAAATAGCCAAAAAATTGTTGATGTGATTTTAAAGTTTGAAAAATAGTGAAAAAATAGCCTATTTTTTGCTATTTTTTTTAAATAGTAGAAAAATAGCCTATTTTGTAACTATTTTTTAAAAAATAGGAAAATATAGGCTATTTTTATACTATTTTTTGATAAAATAGTAAAAAAATAGGCTATTTTTATACTATTTTTTGAAAAAATAGTCAACAAATCATCCATTAAGTGGAAAAATAGCCAAAAAATAGCCAAAAAATAGTTAAAAAAATAGGTTTTCAATGGGTTCAAAATGACCAGGGACAAACCAAAACTTTAGGAAACGTTGATTACAAGTTCCTGTAAATATTTATTCGCTAAAGTTTGTACATTTTTGTTTCTATCAGATAATGTGAAAAAATAAAATGATGTGTAAAGAATGTATTTAGTTTGTTTTAGTTGTACTTATCTTGTGCATTAATCGTTCATGTATTTTTTTTAATAGGTCAATGTCTTTGTAAACATGGTATAAGTTTGTGTCAGTATGTGTTCATTGAATTTGGGTGTTTGTGAAGCAATACTGATATTGTTTATGTTCTTGAACATGCATTTCTTCTTTGTTTGTGTGTAGATGTGTTTGTATGCGGTGCAGGGAAAAATTCTGAGCATATTTCGGGGGATAACGTTTCAGGCCTACCTGCATGAAAACAGCACTCTAACACTTATTTGACATTAAACGCAATGCAAATTTACGAGGGCGCTGTTATGATTTTCGTAAGCAAAATGCCCTAAACCCCTTTGTATTTTTCACGGATGTGGTGGGTATATGTAGGTAGAAAATACCAACAAGGCTATATACATGTGCACATACACACACACACACACACACACGTCAAACGGGGATAATTTCTATACCACCTTCAAACGGGGATATGCCCGTATTTTCAATGATGTTTGGCTTATCCCCGGTTTGCCGGAGTGTAAACATGGACATATGCCCAATGGCGGGTTTACACACACACACACACTCACTTGCATACACACACCTCCTTTGATACACACATTGTGTCTACATGTAAAATGGGCAAATTAGGGATATCTTTCAAAAATCAAAATAACATACAGTACAGCCCTTAAGACGATCCCTAAAGCACTATATAGGCTGTTCGGAAAAACGGGGATATGCCCGTTTGCCGGTGTGTAAACCCGTGTGTATCCCCGTTTGCCGGTCCTTACGAGTGCACACACACACACACACACACACACACACACACACACACACACACACAATTTCCTATTCATGCTGGGTTTTTTGCAAATTGCAATGAGTCCTGTGCAAAGTGAATTGAAATGTTTATCTAATATTCCTTTCAGTATTTTGGATATGAGTAAAACTTTAGATACATTATGATTTTACAACATGACAGACAAACTTTATATCTGTACGTTCTACTGCCTCTAAGTGTTTTGGGGAAAATTTAATTCTTATTCTTTAAAGGGATAGTTGAGTATTGTGTATAGAGGGCACTACACACATATTTGTTTGTGAGATAATGAACAACTGAGTATTAAAATTTAAAGAGCATACAATTTTAATGACAGAATAAACTTTTTTTGATCAAAATCGGAAAAGAAACTGCTGAAATATCCATAAACATAACCATTTGTAATAATTGTGGGGCCCCACAATAATTAAATAAATTTGAACCAGCAATTATTTCTTTTTAATGCTTCCTCTTTTTAAAAAATTGCAAAAGAGGTTTTAGAGAGTGCCCTCTTGAGTTTTAACAGTTCTTTTGGAATGATAACAGGCTTTTAATGTTACTTAGTTATTTGTAATTTATGTATTCCTTTCGAGCATGGTGGAGTTATAAACTATTAATTTGTAATGTATTGGTGCAGGTTTTGATTAGTAGAATTCAGTTTGACCAAAACTGTACTCTCTTTACCAAAATTCATCTATCCCTTTAAATAGAGGATACACAAAATAATACAAACACAAGAAATGATGTGTGTTATTTAATTTGTTTTAATATCATTTAATGCAAATGCCATTGGAATTGTAAACAAGCATTATGTAGTTCAATTACATTTAAAGTGATACCTGTAAAGTGTCAGATATTGCACAAAATTACATTTGAGACTTCAATCCTACATCAATATCATTGTAAAATACAATTGGAAGATTTGTGAAAGTTTGAAAGAAAACGAACACTGTTTACCTAGTGAAAAAAACGAATATTGAGTTCATATTTTATCACCGAATACTGATGGTCTGCCATACATTTGTCGCAGTAATGAATGATCCGTTTGAGATATTCGCACCCGTGTATGTTTACACACTACAGAATTCATGGAATTTGCACTCGCTCGGCTCAAAGTTCAATCTCCGGAATGTTCCCACGCATGCTGCAATGCGGACGCGTTTAGCTATAACAATTGTACTTTTTTTCAATTGCGTTGATTAACGGTTCCACAAAATTGTTTTCTCTGCAGGGGAACACTTTTGGAGGCCAATATTGGTGGGGTGGCTGCTATAGACATGTGGCCACTAAACAGGTTTGACTGAGAGTATTAGTAATATGAAATTCATACAATGTCATAATAATATAAAAAGTCACATATATATATATACTGCATACACTTTCATACAAGTTATTTAAATAGGCTGAAGAACAAAAATAGGAACTATGGCCTTTATTATGTTGTCGACCGAATTATATTAACAAAAGAGTTACACTTAAATAAACTGAGACTTGAAAATGGTAATTACATAAACAATAAACATGGAAACAAATTATTATATTGATTTATATAATTCAGTGTAATCTTTTTAAAAACGTGTACATTATTTCCCCCAAATAATACGATCTACATTCGAACATGCACAATTTGTGCACTTTTGAAGTTAAATTTTCTACTTGATAAAAGAGGTTATTTCACTTCAATTTCTAACATAACATTTATGAATAGGACCGCCATATTGTATTTCGTGATATTAACAACAAATAATGTGAAAGAATATTTACTGAAAAAAACGTCCATAGCGTTTGTCATTTAAAACAAGAGGAACCACATTATGTACAGTAACACATGTCAAAAATCATCAATCAATTTTGATTGGTTATACCAAGGATATTAACCATACATTGCAAGTATTGGATTATAATCCAAATGCTGTTGAGTATAAAGCAAACAATATATGCAAGTATGACACTAATGTTTAATATTTGTATTTGTTTAATTATTTCCTTGCCATATTTAATAATATGCATATACGACATATATTCTCTAAACGGGTAACCTTACCCTATAGTAACCTCCTTTCACTTGCTACACTCTTAAATTCAAACAAAATGATATAATGTTTAGTAGGGCATTTAATATATACGTTGAATACTTCATGTGTTTAATTCTTAATTTCTAAACAGTATTTTGTTACACATACAACAATATTCGGGTCACACAAATTTACAATATATAACAACACTTAGATTTTTGACTGGAAATTATCTTTAAATACAAATATTTTTGTTTTTAAATAAATAAATATAGTCTGGCATTTTCTTACTTTGGCACTCACTGATTGTGTAATTTTGACTGAATTGTTATGCAGCATAAAATATCAAACCTCAATAAAAAATGTTTTTGTATGCAGAGTAGAGAGCAATCAATATAATTTACAAACATGAATAATATACTACATAAATAATTGTATAACTAATATGTTTAAATATTGGTTTAATAACTGCCTTGTACACAGTTCAAGCACATAAATATACAACATTGTTTTCTGTACAAAGCCTTATATATACATTATATACATGTATAAAATAAGCACACTACACATATTGATGAAAATATTGTACATTGCTTGTATAGTATAATAATGACTGGTTGGTTTGGGGTCTCAATCTAAGACTTTAAATTTGATTTTGTAAATACCTCATTTCATCAACAGCAGTTTATATCTTAGGAACATTCACAAACAATATAATTGTATTGATCATGTCAAGAGATTAATGACAATGTAACACTCTATGATGTAGATGATAAGCGTGGCTTTGGTTGGAGTGTTAACTTAGAAGAAGAGATAATGAAGACTCGTAGTAGTCCAGTATAATTACAGTTCGATATGATTTTATTAATCAGTCGATGAAGACGATGGAGAGATATAACAAAGTAGAATAACTGGCTGATCAAGTAGTAAAGTATATCAAATATATAACTGGCTACTCTGCTGGTTCCAATACCTAGAGTATGGCCAGAGCAGCATAAAAGCTGGAGATGTCACCTCGAGGAGGGACAGGGGAGAAGTTTTGATATTAGAATAATGTTTAACTTATATAGGGGAATATGGGGAACAGAGTCAAGTTTAATCTATAGAATACAAGAGCATACAATAAGAGGGTTTCTTAGAAGTCGTGTACATAAATCAGGCTTTTGGCTAAACAGGAAGAGATATAGATTTATGCAGGTACTATTAGACAACATGATCAGACCATGACAAAGGGCCTGAGTTGGACAGGGTGTTTCACACCTCTGTGATAATTGGAATCTTAATCTTTCTTAGTACTTAAGTGTGTACTTTGCCTAACACAAGTTCATGTCAACATCATATATTTAGTGGAATGGTCTAACTTGCAACCAAGTTCATTTAGGGTCAAAATTATATATTACACTAGATTTACCTTTCAAAAAGAAACGTCCTCGTTTCATCATTATAAAAAACACATAACCATTCCATTAAATAACACACAATGTACATGGAAAGGGAAATTTCATGAACATTAACAAAATCATAACACAAAAATTCATAACCTATGCTACAAAATAATAGGGTCATTGATATTAAATCTTTAAACCAAAACTTAAATTTTGAAGCTGTAATTTAGACTAATGAGAAGATATACCAAAACAAAAGCATTATGCCTGTATCTTTTTTTTTTAAAAGCAATAACTAAAATATATTAAAAATGAATCATAAAGCGTGTTTTTGTGATATACTAGGCCAGAAATCGAACAATTAATTTAAAAGAAAACATAATATTTGTACTAATATCTAAAGAAAGTTGAATAAAAACTTGCAATTAAAAGAGGTCCGTAAAAATCAACTACAATAACAAAGAATTACACAAATGCATAAACAAATTAAGGAAGAGGAGGCATAACGATTACAAAAAAAATGTTTTTTTTTTAAATAAAACATATATCAAGTTTAGATAATCACTAATTTCAAAACTATTTGCATGGTAGAGAATTAAAAAATTAAATAAAACAATTAACGTGAGAAATCATGCAAATGTTTCCGGCGAATTGTACCGAAAGTACAACATCTATTAACACAACAACAGAAGTGTTTCCTTAGACAACATTTAAATTAAAGCTTTAAAACAAAGAACTATCAAACTGTTAATTTCTAGCTGCATACCATAACAACAAAATACAAGGGCAAGATAACGAATACCAAATATCATTGAACACTTATCAGGGAGCGCCTTGGTTTGATGACGACTTATTAATATTTTTTCAAAGAAATTAACTTATAATGTACACAAATACTAACTAACACAAATCACGAATTCACAGATTATACAAAACTAATTCTAAGGTAGGACATTTATCCAACAAAATTTGAATAGCAAAAATGCTTTGGGGGAGTCACTACACGGCCACTGCGTGTTACATAGGGATCATGATCACGGGAATGAGTGTCGGGGGAACGGGGTACAGTCTTAGGAGACCTTGGAGGCGGTCGAGAGAGTGAAAGAGATTCAGGGCGTGGCACATTAGGGTCACGCGGTAAGGGCGGAGAAGGAGGAGTCCAAGTTACAAATGAAAATGGTTCAGATTTAGGGGTAGATGAGGGAGAGGGAATAGTGATGAGAAGTGGGGTTGTTCGGTCTTCCAGATCGGAATCATGTCCAGATGGAATGATGCGGGAAGATGCAAGTGAAGACGCACTTTTCTCACCATTGGTTGAAATGTTGGTAAGAACTTCAGATGGAGAGGGTGTAATCATGGAGGACTGATTGGGCGGATGAACAAAGTTTGACTCAATATGAGAAAGAGACGGCTCTTTCTCTGAGAGGGGAACATCTTGTCGATGAGAGGATAGAGGGGTCACGTTTGGAGGGAAAGAGGAGAATGAAACACACTGCTGACAAAGATCAAGATTTCCAGTGATATCTTGTTTCATGTCATGCCAGTAACACAGATGTTGTGCATGATGGAGGATCTGTGCGGGGTCAGATGAAGGGGAGTGCAACAAAAGTGTGATGTAAGACACTAGGAAATGAGGAATAACAACTTGGTCAACAAGTTTTCCAGATGGAAATCGATGTCGACGACAAAGAAGACCATCACGGATAACAAGTCTGTCTTGCTGCTTATGGAACTTACGAAGACATTCTTCGTAAGATGGAATGGATGATCTAGCAGGAAAGTGACCCGATCGAACCCATGATGTCACTTTTCTAAGGATGGGATCACAATGCTGGGCTTGGTGGAGACGATATCCATGTCTAGACAATGCTCGACATAGACTATCGGTATCAAGAATAGGAGGAGATTGAGAGGACTGCGGAGGCAGATACTCGGTAGACGATGATGATAATGATGATGTGGAAGGAGAAGGAGAAGGAGAAAGAGGAGGCGATGGGAAATTAAGAGGTGAAACAGCACGAGATATCGTGATTGGGGTATGATCAGTTTGGCATGATGCAGACTGCATCACATCAGCATGAAATTGACGTGAAGTGGAAGATGAATGTGGGAGAAATGAGCGATCACGGTAATCGTGATGCGATCTCGAGTAATCGTCATCATGGTTAGGACTTGACTGATGATCATGGTGGTTAGGATGAGTACGAGATGAAGGATATCCATGACGAGAAGAATACTGTGAAGCTAGAGGGCTTGATGAACGGGTGCTGGAATGGCGGGAATCATATTCATGATAGCGCCTATCGGGGGAACGGGATCGAGAACGTCTTGGTGAATGATCATTACGATATCGACGATCTCGAGACTCGGAATAGTTAGCGTTAGAATGTGATCGTGAATGACTACGGGAATGTTGATAATCGTCATAACCGGACATAATGACAAATAGAACAATAAAAATAGAACACCAAATAACTAGACTAAATACCTAAAATGCCCATACAAAAACAACTAAGGTAAACAGAAAAAACTATCTATCTAAACTATGCAACCACTGACACAATTACTAACACCACAAACTAAATAATGAAAACAACTACTTTGTAAACTTAAGTTCTACGAAAAAAATGAAGAATATAATGTATTGAAGTAAAACGTAGCACTGAATAGTTAATGAGAAATCACATTAAAAAAATATGTTAATTAAAGTTCATAGTCCATAAAATGTCTCAGGTAGAGAAAGTGGTAAATATATGAAACGGACTTATCCAAAGTTGAAGAGGTCCCTTTCCGATCAGCTGGAGAGAGCTCCGCGATCCAGTGAAGAGGCAATCGAAGAACAGGCGAAGAATACGGGAATAATGAGCGATGACAGGCGAAGACAGGCGAAGTATAGGAAGGTAGGCACGAACAGGAGAATGGAGATTAGGTTTATGACATCAGGCAACACGAACACGGCAAGGTGAAGACGATGAACTCCGGTCAGGTGAGATCGCCAGAGGAAGAAAAGCAAGCCACTGTCATTCTGATGGGTAAAATCAGGCATACAGCTGAGCCGATGTCATCATCGAAATCGTATATCCGCGAACTGGTGTGGCAAGAGCATGTCATCACTAATTGCCAGAATCACAAAAATAGAGTTCCTTGTAGAAGCAGGTCAACACCAGATGGTGGTGAGGACCAATGGTCGCAGAAAGAAAATCAGGAAAGCGTCTATTTGAAGTTAAAAATCATTTTCCACATGGCATCAACGAAATGGAAAGTTGATACATTTGCAGACAATCGAAGATGAATCTAACGAGCGGCATCGATGGCTCCGTTTTAACCGCTGCTACCAGTGTAACACTCTATGATGTAGATGATAAGCGTGGCTTTGGTTGGAGTGTTAACTTAGAAGAAGAGATAATGAAGACTCGTAGTAGTCCAGTATAATTACAGTTCGATATGATTTTATTAATCAGTCGATGAAGACGATGGAGAGATATAACAAAGTAGAATAACTGGCTGATCAAGTAGTAAAGTATATCAAATATATAACTGGCTACTCTGCTGGTTCCAATACCTAGAGTATGGCCAGAGCAGCATAAAAGCTGGAGGTGTCACCTCGAGGAGGGACAGGGGAGAAGTTTTGATATTAGAATAATGTTTAACTTATATAGGGGAATATGGGGAACAGAGTCAAGTTTAATCTATAGAATACAAGAGCATACAATAAGAGGGTTTCTTAGAAGTCGTGTACATAAATCAGGCTTTTGGCTAAACAGGAAGAGATATAGATTTATGCAGGTACTATTAGACAACATGATCAGACCATGACAAAGGGCCTGAGTTGGACAGGGTGTTTCACACCTCTGTGATAATTGGAATCTTAATCTTTCTTAGTACTTAAGTGTGTACTTTGCCTAACACAAGTTCATGTCAACATCATATATTTAGTGGAATGGTCTAACTTGCAACCAAGTTCATTTAGGGTCAAAATTATATATTACAACAATAATATACAGGGTGGCCCAACAAAACGGAACGGGGCACTTCCCAAAATATAGTACCGAACTCTTTATGTCCATCAGATAGGGTGTCCTTTCCAATGAAAAACGATACCAAGAACAGTAATTTTGGACGTGTAGTTTTTGTTTTAGGACGCTGTGAGTGAGACCATGTCAGGTGGCAATTTTTGTAAATTTTTACCTCGTCAGGGCCAGTAAAACCGCACTCATTGCCCGTAATAGCATGCCCATTATCTCGGAACACGGCTGAGTGCACACTGTCAATGGCGCGCTGTGTTATGGCTATGAAAGGCGGTGCGTGCGGTTCTACTGGCCCTGACTAGGTAGAAATTGACAAAAAACGAAACCTGACATCATGTCACTCACAGCGCCCTAGAACAAAAACTACTCAACCAAAATAACTGTTCTTGATATCGTTTTTCATTGGAAAGGACACCTTATCCGTTGGACATAATAATTGTGTTGTTGTATTTTGGGAAGTGCCCCGTTCCGGTTTTTTTTTGGGCCACCCTGTATTATCTTGAATCACAACATGACGATAGCAGAATGTATGGAAACAAATGAAAAGTACTGTACATGTGAGCTAGTTAATTAATGCCTTATAACTTCCTAAGGTACATTTAATGCAATATACACTTGTATATCAATCTGCGGAATAACATTAATGCAAACATTATATAATTTAGTGATACACAAAACAACATAACAAATATATGTTGGACAATTCTTACTTATTAGTTTCTTCCCCATATTTTCACAGAATTTTGCATAGGAAATAAGAATAAGGGCAAATGGTAAAAATATAATATTTTTTGAATGAATTGTTTTCGTAGTAAATATGTACAAACAAATATAATGAAGAGGAAGGAACATTTGATAGCAAAGTATACGTATATTATTGATTATTGAATGTAAAGGTCCATACACTGTATTATAGATGCACCTGTTATACCAGTGGGATAATGCTATATAATAAAACAATGACACCAATTCACCGATGTCAATGCAAAAACAAAGCCATATAGACGTACTTATAACAATATGCCGGGTAGTTATTCTAATTTATATGTCTCCGCAACGAAGTGGCCGGAGGCATTATGTGTTCTGGTCCGTCCGTCTGTATACGTGTACGTACGTCCCGTTCTCGTGTTTGGGATATCTTAAGAACGGGTTGACATATTTCCACCAAACTTTGTACATGTATCTTGAAGAGCCAATGTACTGAATAGATTTTGGGGTCATGAGGTCACAGGTCAAAGTTCACAGGACTTATTATATATGCGAAAATAGCTCGTTAACGCGATATCTCAAGTACTGGTTGACGGATTTCCTCCAAACTTGTATGTATCTTGTAAAGCCAATGAAGTGATTAGATTGTTTGGTCATGAGGTCAGTATTTGCGAAAATATCGCTATATCTTAAGAACCATTCGATGGATTGTCCCCAATCCTGGTGCATGCATGTATCTTGAGGAGCCAATGAACTGATTTACATTTTGTTGTTATGAGGTCAAAGGTCAAAGTTCTCATTATATATGTAAAAATAGCTAGTTCTCGTAATATCTCGAGAACCAATTAACCTATTGTCACCAAACTTGGTACATGAATGTATCTTAATGAGAGAATGAAGTGATTAGATTTGGGGGTCATGATGTATACGGACAAAGGTCACAAGGCTCATTGTATGTGAAAAATATCTTGGATATCTCAAGATTTGGTTGACAGTTTGCCATATATATCTTGGTACATTTATATATCTTGAGGAGCCGGTGATCTGACATGATTTAAAGGTCAAAGGTCAAAGGTGACTAATCACGCAATGGCTGAGGCATACATTTCGACTGCGGTCAGTCGAATATCCATCTAGTTTATAAACTGTCATGTTAGCGCAATATACAAAAAATCAGACTAATGTAAGTCAATGGTTCTTTTTGTTTTTCAATACTATTCCCGAAAGTGTTAAATTTATATAAATAATTTATTACTAGAAAACAGGGTTGGCACGATTTGAATTGCTATGATTTAAATTACGATTTAAATTGCCTCGATAGATTTTTTTATTTTTTATTACTGATTCGTGTTGTAGAAATTTATTTTTGTTTTTGTTTAGTTTGTTACAAACATGTGTATTTGATACAAACATTTCAAAATAGATAAATAGTGATACATTTGCCCTCAAATTATACTTAAAATACTACAAAATCATGAAAGGAGAACTCAATGATCGACAATAGCACTTGCCCGCTTGCCTAGGGCAAGTCAAATTTAATGTTGGGCAAGTCAAATTTCATTAATGGTTTAGTTTGTTTGCCCGTTTGCCAATTAGGCAGATATTTTGTTCAAATACGAGGGAAAACTTAATTCCTTATGTTCAAATCTCATCTAGAAATAACGGGGCAAGTATATTTTCTTTTGGGGCAAGTAAGATTGAAATACACATCATTTTAATATACAGGGTGCCCCCAAAAAACCGGAACGGGGCACTTGCCAAAATATAGGAACAAAATGATTATGTCCATCGGATAGGGTGTCCTTTCCAATGAAAAAAATACCAAGACCAGTCATTTTGGTTGTGTAGTGTTTGCTTTAGGGCGCTGTGAGTGATAAATCACACTTACTGCCCGTCATAGCCTTGAACAACGAGCAATACGCGCGCCATTGTTAGTGTACATTCATATGTGTGCCGAGAGAATGGGCATAGCTATGACGGACAGTAAGTCCGATTTATCAGGCACTGACTTTGTAAAAATTGACAAAAATGGGAACCTGACATGGTGACACTCACAGCGCCCTAAAACAAAAACTACACGACCAAAATGACTGTTCTTGGTATCGTTTTTCATTTAAAAGAACACCCTAGCTGATGGAAATAATCATTTTGTTACTATATTTTGGGAAGTGCCCCGTTCCGTTTTTTGGTGGCCACCCTGTATAGTATGTATTAGTATGGACGCTGAACAAATCATACAAATGGCGTTTAGGTAAAAAATCACAATTTAAAAAATCACAATTTAAATAAATTAATTTTGTTTGAACTTGTTATGATTTCTATTACCCAATAATTTGTGTAACGAAATCATAAAAGTACACAACCCTGATACGAAATATGAAAATGAATAACGTAATTTAAAAAGTATCGCAAAACCCATGATTAATTAATTTTTCCATTTCTGTCTTTTCTTTAAATAGTTCTAATGCACTGTATACCAAAAATACATGCCAATCGCAAATTGAGGTATTTGATACCTTTTGAACAAAAATCGTACAATTCAAAGACATAATGAACCCACATTAAGAAACAAATGCTTTGAGATAACTCTTGATTAAGAAGGGGGTAAACTCTAATACTTATAAATTGACCGTTCATGGGACATTTACAAGATCAGACGGACCACCTAAACACTGCCTCTCCTAGTTGTCTAAAGAGTCGTCAATTCAGATAGTGAGCAAGTCGCCTGTAAGGTATGTCAAGGCTCCGCCAAGGGTGTGTAAGCGGTGAAATAGCACCACCTCACTCTGATGAGCTAAGAATGAGTACTACAACAATTTAAATGTTATGTCGGTATCCTTCAAAATATCTGTCCCTCATTTTAGCTATACACGCGCTCTATGTTTGAACTATAATTTACATTTATATTTGTCAGCAATAAGTTGAGGGAATGGCAAAGAAGAAGGTTGTCATGGCCATATTGTATTATAAGGTAGGTACTATAACTTGATGTTCTGCATTCATTCTATAGTTAGTCTACTACAGTGACCATTTGTCAATGTCCTATTATTGCGATTTATGTGGAATTGATACACGTTTCACCAGGTCCCTGGATTGACAGGACAATGTGGCACACTTCACATTAACTATAACAACGCAATATTGCCCAAAGCTTCCCGTGACCGCAAATAATCAACAACTTCTTGTCTTCCTTCTTTTAAAGCAAAATCAAAGGCACTGGATCCGGCTCTTGCCCGCTTGTGGATATTTGCCTCGTTATCTAACTTCACTATGTCAATGTGTCCATTTGAAGCTGCGATATGAAGGGGAGTTACACCATCGTTTTTCTCTTTATCTACGTTTGGTCCTTTTGACATGAGACACATGACGATGTCAATGTGACCTTTCAAACATGCACAATGAAGAGGTGTCCAGCCATTGATATTACCCCGTTCTATGTCAGCTCCCTTTGATAGCAAAAATTGTATAACCTCTAGTGCATTTTCCTTGGCAGCCACGTGTAAGGGAGTAGATCCGTCATTAGACTGCTTGTTGATATCAGCCCCATTATCTAGGAGGAACTTAACCAATTTAAGATGACCATACTTAGTTGCAAAATGAAGTGGTGTAGAACCATAAACTGTTACTTGATCTTTGTTTGCTCCTGCAGGAAGGAGACACTTGACTTTATCGAGGTGACCTTTCATCAAAGCATAATGGAGAGATGTCCAGCCGTCTTTTTTACTCTTTCCTTTGTGAGCTTCATTTGATGAGAAACACCCTACATCATCGAGTGTATTGTTTTGAGTGCCCAACTGCAATGGAGTGGACTCTTTACTGGTCATATTGTAGATATTAGCGCCGTTATCCAGGAGGAACTGTACTATGTCAACATGTCCATAACCACGTGCAATATAAAGTGGAGTCTGACCAGCATTTGTTACATGATCAATTTTTGCCACTTTAGAGATAAGACACATAACAATGTCTAGCTGACCTTTCCAACATGCACAATGAAGAGGAGTCCAGCCATCGTTATTACCCATATCTACGTTGGCTCCCTTTGAAAGCAACAACTCTAAAACCTCGAGTTCATTTTCCTTGGAAGCCAAGTGTAAAGGGGTGGATCTGTCATTAGACTGTCTATTGATGTTAGCCCCATTATCTAGGAGGAATGTGACAATTTCAAGATGACCATACGAAGTTGCAACATGAAGAGGTGTAGAGCCATCGTTATCACACTGTTCTATGTCAGCACCCATTAAGAGCAACAACCTTAATACCTCGAGTGCATTTTCCTGAGCAGCTAGGTGTAAAGGAGTGGATCCGTCATTAGACTGCTTGTTGATGTTAGCCCCATTATCTAGGAGGAACTTGACAATTTCAAGATGACCATACTTCGTTGCAACATGAAGTGGGGTAGAGTCATCGTTTTTAACTTGATCTATCGTTGTTCCTTTAGAGACGAGATACTTAACAATGTCAAGATGACCTTTCTCACATGCAACATGGAGAGGTGTCCGGGCCATTGGTATCAACGTGTTCTATGTCAGCTCCCATTGAGAGCAACAACTTTAAAACCTCGAGTGCATTTTCCCGAGCAGCTAAGTGTAACGGAGTGGATCCATCATTAGACTGCTTGTTGATGTTAGCCCCATTATCTAGGAGGAACTTGACAATTGCAAGATGACCATACGTAGTTGCAACATGAAGTGTAGAGCCATTTATTTTAACTTGATATATCTTATATCCTGCATGGTGGAGGTGCTTGACAGCATCTAGATGACCTTTCAAGCAGGCATAATGGAGAGATGTTCAGCCTTCTTCTTTACCCTGTTCTTTATCAGCTTCCTTTGATAACAATAACTCTACAACCTCAAGTGCATTGTTTTGAGTGGCCAACTGCAATGGAGTTAACCCTTCATTGGTCTTACTGTATATATCAACCCCGTTATCTAAAAGGTACTGTACAATGTCAACATGTGCATTCGCAGCTGCAACATGAAGTGGATTTAGACCATAATTCTGAACGTGATCTATTTCTGCTCCTTCGGTGAAGAGATACTCAACAATCTCAAGATGCCCTTCCTCACAGGCAACATGAAGAGGTGTCCGGCCAACGTTATCACACTGTTCTATGTCAGCTCCCATTGAGAGCAACAACCTTAAAACCCTGAGTGCATTTTCCTGAGCAGCTAAGTGTAAAGGAGTGATTCCATCATTAGACTGTATGTGGATGTTAGCCCCATTATCTAGGAGGAACTTGACAATTTCAAGATGGCCATTTGCAGCTGCAAAATGAAGTGGTGTAGAGCCATCAGTATTTACTTGGTCTATCTTTGTACCTGCAGAGAGCAGATATTTGACGACATCTAGATGACCTTTCAAGCAGGCATAATTGAGAGATGTCCATCCTTCTTCTTTACCCTGTCTTATGTCAGCTTCCTTTGATAACAATAACTCTACAATATTAAGGCCATTATTTTGAGTGGCCAACTGCAATGGAGTAAACCATTTATTTGTGTTAATGTAGATATCAGCCCCATTATCTAGAAGGTACCGTACAATGTCAGCATGTCCATTCGCAGCTGCAACATGAAGTGGAGTTAGACCATCACTATCAACATGATCTATTTGCGCTCCTTCGGGGAAGAGATACTCAACAATCTCAAGATGCCCTTTCTCACAGGAAACATGGAGAGGTGTCCGGCCAACGTTATCAGCTTGTTCTATGTCAGCTCCCATTGAGAGCAACAACCTTAAAACCTCGAGTAAATCTTCCTTGGCAGCTAAGTGTAAAAGAGTGGATCCATCATTAGACTGCTTGTTGATGTTAGCCCCTTTATCTAGAAGGAACTTGAGAATTTCAAGATGGCCATTTGCACCTGCAACATGAAGTGGAGTTAGACCATCATTATCAACATGATCTATTTGCGCTCCTTCGGGGAAGAGATACTCAATAATCTCAAGATGCCCTTTCTCACAGGCAACATGGAGAGGTGTCCGGCCAACGTTATCACCGTGCTCTATGTCGGCTCCCATTGAGAGCAACAACCTTAAAACCTCGAGTGCATTTTCCTGGGCAGCTAAGTGTAAAAGAGTGGATCCATCATTAGACTGCGTGTCGATATTAGCCCCATTATCTAGGAGGAACCCGACAATGTCAGCATGTCTATTCGCAGCTGCAACATAAAGTGGAGTCAGACCATCTTTGTCAACGTGATCTATTTCTGCTCCTTCAGAGAGGAGATACTTAACAATCTCAAGATGACCCTTCTCACAGGCAACATGAAGAGGTGTCCGGCCAACGTTATCACACTGTTCTATGTCAGCTCCCATTGAGAGCAACAACCTTAAAACCCTGAGTGCATTTTCCTGAGCAGCTAAGTGTAAAGGAGTGATTCCATCATTAGACTGTATGTGGATGTTAGCCCCATTATCTAGGAGGAACTTGACAATTTCAAGATGGCCATTTGCAGCTGCAACATGAAGTGGTGTAGAGCCATCAGTATTTACTTGGTCTATCTTTGTACCTGCAGAGAGCAGATATTTGACGACATCTAGATGACCTTTCAAGCAGGCATAATTGAGAGATGTCCATCCTTCTTCTTTACCCTGTCTTATGTCAGCTTCCTTTGATAACAATAACTCTACAATATTAAGGCCATTATTTTGAGTGGCCAACTGCAATGGAGTAAACCATTTATTTGTGTTAATGTAGATATCAGCCCCATTATCTAGAAGGTACCGTACAATGTCAGCATGTCCATTCGCAGCTGCAACATGAAGTGGAGTTAGACCATCACTATCAACATGATCTATTTGCGCTCCTTCGGGGAAGAGATACTCAACAATCTCCAGATGCCCTTTCTCACAGGCAACATGGAGAGGTGTCCGGCCAACGTTATCAGCTTGTTCTATGTCAGCTCCCATTGAGAGCAACAACCTTAAAACCTCGAGTAAATCTTCCTTGGCAGCTAAGTGTAAAAGAGTGGATCCATCATTAGACTGCTTGTTGATGTTAGCCCCTTTATCTAGAAGGAACTTGAGAATTTCAAAATGGCCATTTGCACCTGCAACATGAAGTGGAGTTAGACCATCATTATCAACATGATCTATTTGCGCTCCTTCGGGGAAGAGATACTCAACAATCTCAAGATGCCCTTTCTCACAGGCAACATGGAGAGGTGTCCGGCCAACGTTATCACCGTGCTCTATGTCGGCTCCCATTGAGAGCAACAACCTTAAAACCTCGAGTGCATTTTCCTGGGCAGCTAAGTGTAAAAGAGTGGATCCATCATTAGACTGCGTGTCGATGTTAGCCCCATTATCTAGGAGGAACCCGACAATGTCAGCATGTCTATTCGCAGCTGCAACATAAAGTGGAGTCAGACCATCTTTGTCAACGTGATCTATTTCTGCTCCTTCAGAGAGGAGATACTTAACAATCTCAAGATGACCCTTCTCACAGGCAACATGGAGAGGTGTCCGGCCATCGTTATCACCGTGTTCTATGTCAGCTCCCATTGAGAGCAACAAGCTTAAAACCTCGAGTGCATTTTCCTGAGCAGCTAAGTGTAAAGGAGTCGATTCATCATTAGACTGCATGTGGATGTTAGCCCCATTATATAGGAGGAATTTGACAATTTCAAGATGACCATTCGTAGTTGCAACATGAAGTGGGGTAGAGCCATCTTTTTTAGCTTGATCTATCTTTGTTCCTTTACAGAGGAGATAGTGTACACTGTCAATATGACCTTTCTTACAGGCAACATGGAAAGGTGTCTCGCCATCGTTATTACCGTGTTCTATATCAGCTCCCAATGAGAGCAACAACATTAAAACCTTGAGTGCATTTTTCTTTGCTGCAGCTAAGTGTAAAGGAGTAGATCCATCATAAGACTGCATGTGGATGTTAGCCCCATTCTCTAAGAGGAACTTGATAATGACAAGATGACCAGACGTAGTTGCAACATGAAGTGGTGTAGAGCCATCTTCTTTTACTTGTTCTATCTTTGCTCCTGCAGAGAGAAGATACTTGATAACATCTAGATGACCTTTCAAGCAGGCATAGTGGAGATATGTCCAGCCTTTTTCTTTACCCTGATCTATGTCAGCTTCCTTTGATAACAAACACCCTACAACATCATGTGCATTGTTTTGAGTGGCCAAGTGCAATGGAGTGAACCCGTCATTAGTCTTATGGTACATATTAGCCCCGTTATCCAGAAGGTATTGTACAATGTCAACATGTCCATTTGCACCTGCAACATGAAGTGGAGTCAGACCATAATGTGTAATGTGATCAAGCTTTGCTCCTTTAGAGAGAAGATACTTAACAATGTCAAGATGACCTTTCTCACATGCAACATGGAGAGGTGTCCCGCCATCATTATCGCAATGATCTATGTCAGCTCCCATTGAGAGCAACAACCTTAAAACCGTGAGTGCATTTTCCCTGGCAGCCAAGTGTAAAGGAGTGGATCCGTCATTAGACTGCTTGTGGATGTTAGCCCCATTATCTAGGAGGAACTTGACAATTTCAAGATGACCATACGTAGTTGCAACATGAAGTGGTGTAGAGCCATCTTTCTTTACTTGATCTATCTTTGCTCCTGCAGAGAGAAGATACTTGACAATATCTAGTTGACCATTCAAGCAAGCATAATGGAGAGATGTCCAACCCTCATTATTACCCTGTTCATTGTCTGCTTCATTTGATAACAATACCTCTACAACCTCAAGTGCATTGTTTTGAGTGGCCAATTGCAATGGAGTGAAACCTATATTAGTCTTATTGTGTACATTAGCACCATTACTTATAAGGACCTTTACAATATCAATGTGTCTATTCACAGCTGCAACATGGAGTGGTGTAGAGCCACTATTTTTGTCCACGTCATCTATATTTGCTTGTTTAGAGATGAGGCACTCCAAAACGTTCAGATTACCTTTCTTGCATGCACAATGGAGGGGTGTCCAGCCATCGTTATCACGCTGTTCTATGTTAGCTCCCTTTGATAACAAGCACTCCAATGCCTCACTGTCATTTCTGATAGCGGCCATGTGTAATGCAGTGCTTCCGGCATTGGATTTCTTTTCTATATCAGCCCCATTAGCGAGTAGGAACTTAGTTACATTACAATGACCATGTGATGCTGCAATGTGAAGGGGAGTCAAACCTTCGATTTGCACTTGATCTATTTTTGCTTTTTTAGAGATGAGGAATTCAACAATGTCAAGATGACCGTTCAAACAGGCATAATGGAGGGGTGTACACTCATTGTGATCCCTCTGTTCTATGCTAGTTTCTTTTGATACCAACAGCTTTACAACATTGAGTGCATTTCCTTTGGCTGCTAAGTGTAAGCCAGTGGCTCCTTTATGAGACTTGGTGTGTATATTAGCTCCTTTATTTATGAGGAATTTTACTACATCAATGTGGCCATTCTTGGCTGCAACATGATTTGAAGTCCAACCATCCTTTCTAACTTGATCTATATCAGCTTCATGAGAGACAAGGTATTTAACGATATCAAAATGACCATGAAAACAGGCATAATGGAGAGGTGTCCAGCCCTCGTTATTACACATAACAGTCAAGGGCATTTGAGTGTTTCCATCATTATGATTCTTGAGGAACGTATCAAGGCTGTTATCTACGAGGACCTTTACAATATCAAGATGTCCATTCCAAGTTGCAACATGGAGTGGTGTAGAGCCATGATTTGTTACTTGATCTATTTTTGCTCCTTTAGATATGAGGCGATTAACAATGTGAATATGACCTTTCTCGCATGCAAAATGGAGAGATGACCAGCCTTTGTCATCATTCTGTTCTATTTTGGTTCCTTTTGATAGCAACAGACTTACAACTTTGAGTGCATTTTCTTGGGCAGCCAAATGTAATGCAGTGACTCCGTTATAAGACTTTTTTTGGATATCAGCCCCATTAGCTACGAGGAACTTGACTACATCAAGGTGGCCATTTCTAGCTGCGACATGAAGTAAAGTCCAACCATCCCGTTTTACTTGATCTATATCAGCTCCATTAGAGACTAGATATTTGACGATGTCAAGATAACCATTCATACATGCATGGTAGAGAGATGTCCAGCCTTCTCCTCTAGTATGTTGTATGTCAGCTTCCTTTGATAACAGGAACTCCACGACCTCAGGTTTATTCTTCCGAGCAGCCAGGTGTAATGGAGTGGCACAGCTTTTAGACCGCTTATAGGTATTAGCCCCATTAGCTACAAGAAACTTAACTATATCAAGATGTCCATTCGAAGCTGCAACATGAAGTGGTGTAGAGCGATACTTGTCGTCTTGATCTGTATTTGCTTTCTTAGAGAGGAGACACCTAACAATACCAAGATGGCCTTCGGAACATGCATAATGGAGAGGAGTCCATCCGTTTATATCACACTCTTGGTTTGCTCCCTTTGATAGCAAAAACTTTACTGCCTCAAGAGCATTTACCTTAGCAGCAAAGATTAGTGGAGTAGCTCCACTTTTGGATTTTCTGTGGATATTAGCGTTATTATGTATGAGTAACTTGATAACATCAAGATGACCATTTCTAGCGGCAACATGAAGTGGAGTTGAGCCATCTTTTTTCACTTGGTCTATTTTCGCTCCTTTAGACAGGAGGAAGTTTATAATGCCAAGATAACCTCCCTTACATGCTAGATGGAGAGGGTTCCATCCATCGTTATCTCCCTCTTCTATGTTAGCAAATAACAGCAAATACTCTACAACACCAATTTGATTGTGTTCAGCAGCTAAGAGTAACGGAGTTGCTCCTCTATAGGATTTGCTGTGGCTATTGGACCGAAATGCTATGAGAAATTTTACAATGTCAAGGTGGCCATTCCAAGCTGCAACATGAAAAGGAGTTAAACCATCAATTTTATCATGTTCCATTTTTGCTCCATTAGAGAGGAGGTACTTAACAATGCCAAGATGGCCCTTTTCACAAGCATAGTGGAGAGGTTTCCAGCCATCCTGATTACCCTGTGATATTTTAGCTTTCTTTGATATTAACAATGATACTATTTCTAGAGAATCTGTGACAGCAGCAACGTGCAATGGAGTATTGCCATTACTAGACTGTTTGTGGATATTAGCCCTATTATCTATAACAATCTTTACAATATCTTCATGTCCATACCGAACTGCAATATGAAGGGGAGTGGAACCATCATTGGTTTCTTTATCTACGTTTGCTCCACTTGAGAGGAGATACTTAATAGTTCTAGTATGGCCATTCACACAGGCATGGTGGAGAGGTGTCCAGCCATCCTTATTACACTCTCCTGTTTTTGCTCCCCTTGACAGCAACAACTCTACAACCTCAGCTTTAGGTGTATTAGCAGCTGCAATGTGTAATGGAGAGTCCCCTTCATTAGACCTCTTGTGAATATTAGCCCCATTATCTATAAGGAACTTTACCACATCAATATGTCCTTTCCCGGCAGCAATATGAAGTGGACTTAAACCATCGTTGTCTATTTGATCTAATTTGGCCCCATTTTTGTAAAGACATTTAACAACATCAAGGTTACCTTTTTCTGAGGCACAGTAAAGAGGCGTGCAACCTTGAGAATTTATCTTGTGTATTTTAGCTGCATATGATATCAGATGCTCGACAACCTCGGTTTGATTTTGTTTGACTGCCAAGTGCAGAGCAGTGTTTCCCTGATTATCCACTGCGTTAATACCAACTTTCTGGGTAAGAAGAAATAATAAAGTTGGGACATGACCATTAGACGAAACCAAATGAAGGGGGGTAAGGCCTTTCTTTTCCTTATGGTTTATTTTTGATCCTTTGGAGATGAGATACTTAACAATATCAAGATGACCATTTCGTGATGCTAAATGAAGTGGTGTCCAACCGTTGTCACTTTCCCTATCTATGTCGGCTCCAGATGAAAGCAGCTCTTGGATGATGTCAAGGTTATTCTCCCCAACCGCCCGATGTAAAGCTGTATCACCACCGCTGACTTCCTTGTTGTTACTTGATTGCCTAGTTAAAAATGTGAGGACATTAACTGGTTTGATTTTAACACATGTTTGGGTTTATTTTCATTTTAGTTTAGAAAAAGATGCTGTAGCTAACTTTCCCTTTTTTGTTTTATCTGAAATGTACACCATATAAGTCATATAGATGTTTCTTGGATCTGGACACGTTCTTTAGTCCAAAGTTGTTTTGGTTATTCATGTTCTAAATGGTTTCTATAGAATATTCAGGATGGTTGCCACCTTGACAACCTTGGGCAATTTCTTTTTGCATTATAAAGATAATTAGCTAATTTGTATAATTGTAAAATAAGGTCAGGAGTCATGCTCTATCTAGGAATATTACACTGGTAATTAAACAAGTATTCTAGGGTATTTGGGGGAAAGGAATCCATTTCCGGTGCTTGTTTGCAAGTGTCATATGGCCCTCTTAAAAGCAATAATTACAGGTTATTTTTCTTTAATCATGTGTGTATTAAAGATTCTTCAGCTTGGTAGCTACCTTGGCAACCTCTGGCAACGCATATAATTAGCAGTATTAGAATATTTACCTAATTTGCATATTCCCAGAAATCAGGTAAAATCGTGGACATTGTGAACCCAGAAGGTAAACAAGATGAGAAATACCACTTTTCCAGGGTTTTGGAGGGCAACAAATCCATTTATGATACTTAATTTTACGTATCACCTATAATGCAACCCAAATGAATCCAAGATGGCCGCTTTTGGCATTTTAAAGGAGATAATGTTATTTGCCACTTTAACAGCATTTATTTTGTTAGTTCATTTATTTATAGTTAATTTTTTTATTTAGTATGATTTTCTTACTGTAATCAACCAACTACATCGTGATGAAGTATTCTAGTTGCTAATTCCAATACATATAATATCGGTCTAATATAACCCAAAGAATGAAGTCGTGTATCATAACGTGTGTAATTTGGGAACAGCCATCTTGGATTTAAGAAGGTTGCCATGGTGATAAATGGAAATAAGTATCACAAATATATTTGTTGCCCCCCAAAACCATGGAAAAGTAGTATAACTTGTCATTGTTACTTTCCGGGTTCCCAATATACTCAATTTAGGGGAATATGCAAATTAGGTAAATAATCTTATAATAATAACAATATATTACATTTATATAGCGCTTAAAACAATGTTTCAAAGCACATTATTAGTCTTTAGGTACAGGGTCAAACCCGCACAATTATCTTGCGCACCGTCTCAACTCTCTGGGGAGCATACTGGCCCAGCAGACCAACAGGCGCGGAAGGCTAATTAACACCCGACCAAGTAACCATTTATACTTTTTATATACTGGGTAGAGAGCAGCAATGTGGATTAATTGTCTTGCTTTAGGACAAACTGAGTGTGCTGGGTTCAAAACCGGGATCTCGAGATCGGAAAGCGCGCGCTCTACCAATCTTTTCACACCACGTCCACGTGTAAATAATTATACAAAATTACAAACAATATCCATTGCTAGAGGTTGCCAAGGTGGCAACTAATCTGAAATAGCTTTACTACATATTTAGAACATGATTGAAAAATAATAACCTGGAATTACTCCTTATACGTGCCTTCGCAGTTCTTCCATCGCAAAGCATCACGTGACATTTTTCTAGTACGCTTGAACCGCTGAACACGTATAGCAGACGGCCTTTTTTATTTGTGTATAATGTCAATGGACCCTTTACTTTCTGGCATGACACACATACCTAAATGAAGATATTTATTCAGGAATTTGAATCTTATGACACTTTCAGTGCTAATTATGCAAAGAGAACATTGTAATGCAACAAACTTAATTTTGATGAACACGTTGCGAAATTCGAATGCCACTTATCACACGGCTCCTACGCAAGCCAGCGGACTATACACAGCGCACTGCACGTACCGTATCACAACCAGTAACGGATCACCCACCAAAATTGATGCACGAAGACGTTTATGACTATCGAATTATTTTATTTTTCATAAGTAGAAGAGGAATACACATGTTATATCAACTTTATTATCTCCTTTTTGAATGTGATAAACCTCAGTTACATGATCATCGTGCAAAAGTGAGAAATTAGTCTTCAAAATAGTAATCATCTAGTGAAAAAATGTTCAAATTTCAGATTTTCAAGAAAAATATCTTTTAAACAAAAATCTAAATTTTCATGAGATATTATAAGATATTTATGATCTACACCATTTTAGCTTTCCAGTCTATGAAAAATCATTTGTCTTGGCAAAAAATTTCTTGCACTGAAAAGTGATCCGTTACTGGTTGAGCTACGGTACGCATGATATAGTGTCTGCATTGCGCGTGTACCCGTGCTAGAAATGTTTCGCTCGGGAAACTGGGGGGAAACTGCAACAAACTCGGTCTCGAATGATTGGTTATAATTGTCTTTGTATTGCAAAGCATTGAAGATGTATTTAGATATTCAATAGTAGAGGGAGAAAACATATAGAGTTGTCTGAAATAAATACTTAGTATAGTTAAATTAGGGTTTGATCGGGTTCTTGATTTCGTTCTGCAGTTACACGAAACACACGAAACCAATAGCGTTGCATACGTGTGCGTGTAATGTGCGACAGGCATGCATGCAAGGAGTAATGGGTCATTTTTGACAATGAAACTCGAGTTTTATCCTTGAATTTTTAACAAACGATCGTATTTCTTTAATATTTTGGAATTGTATATTCTTCTTGGTATATTTTTTTGCACTGACAGTGTCATAGAGTAAATATTCATGAATAAATATCTTCATTTAGTTTCTGGGGTCATGCCATGTAAAGGGTCCATTGACAAAATACACAGAAAGCTGTCTGCTACGTGTACGGCGATTCGAGCGTACTAGACAAATGTCACGTGATGCTTTGCGATGAAATAACTATGAAGGCACGTATTAGAGTCTGTAGCCACTGAAAATCAGTAATATTCATTAATATGCAAATTAGGGGACGCCATCTTGGATTTCATGGTGTCGCCCGTACGGCACATGCAAATGAGCACCGGAAATGGGTTTCTTACCCCAAATTACCCCTGGAATAATTGCTTTTATCAATATTGTACTATTCCTAGAGAGAAAGTAACCCCTGAGCTTATTTCAGAAATATGCAAATTAGCTAATTATCTTAATAAAGCTGTAAAGGGATAGTTGAGTATTGGTCAAACTTAACTTTAGTAACCCAAACCTGCTTCATTACGGTACAAAATAATAGTTATAACTTCACCATGCTAGAAGAGTATACACAATTACAAACGAACTAAACTGGGTTCCAAAAGAAACTTATCACTTCTTAAGAGCGACACACATTAAAATCCAAATCATAAAAATGAATCATAATTGGGCATAGATTAGCTATAATACCCCTTAGCAAGGTCATCTAAAAAAAATTATGTTTGCTTTAGTCAACAAAGAATAAAATAAGGTGAAATCGCAAGACGTCATTTTTTCAAAAATCACAGAAAGTACTCGCCTTCCGGGCACAGAGCTCGGCATGGACAATAGCCAGTCTCGTGGTTACATAACCCGCTTTGAAGTTGAATGAATAGCTATTGAAAGTTCTGAACAGACCGCCTTTCGTGGAGGTTCGCAGCGAGCAGTTTCTGTGATTTTTGAAAAGTGACCTGTAGTGATTCTATCGCATTTTTCTCATTTTGAGTAAAAGCAAACTTTTGATTTTTAAGATATGCTTCATAAGGAGAATGATAGCTTATCTGTGTCTAAATATGATTAAATTTGATGCTATGGATTTTAGTGAGCGTCACTCTGAAAAAGTGATAAGTTTCTTTTGGAACCCAGTTTATAAGCAAAACCCCTATTATCATTCAAAAAGAGCCATTACAACTCAAGAGGGCGCTCTCTAAAAAAATATTGGTTTTAGCCATTTTTCATACAAAATTGTGGGGTATTATTTGCCATTTTCGCGCTTTTTCACGGAATCATGAATATCTTTCAAACTATTGAAACTACCCCCTACAAACCATATACTGCTGGAAAGCTGAGGATGTGAGGAAGTAAAGTAAACAGTTAGACAATAGGACTTAAAATAAGAGCTCAAAAGGCAAATATATTGAAAAAAAAATAAATAAAAAAATTGACATGCCATCATTCAAATCGCATCTTCTAAAAATTGTAGGGGTATACATCTTTGTTAATGTAAACATAGAAACTACAATGATAGACCAACAAACCTATGATGGCTTTTTCTAATATTCTTCCATCTTCCTAGTAAAATCAACATTAAAAAAAAAAACAGAAATGGGACACATAACATAACATAATTTTTTTTCTGTAGAGATACCCCTAAAAGCCATCATTATTCTCTTCATCTCAAAAAATAAACAATCTCTCCAAATTTCATTGAATTTGAGTGAACACTTTTTGAGTTTTTAGAATTTTAGTCTTCAAAATCTGATTTTCGGCAAATGAGCTTGAAAAGTCATATACAATATTGATATTTGTTTGATAAATGTGACATGAATAAATATAGGAAAATAGTGGGATAAATAGTCGGAAGTTGGTTCAATGGAAGTTTAGGGCATGTTAATCACCTATAAACTGCCATGTTTATTTTCTGCATGACATTAGATGTTGCTGCTTCACTCTAAAAAAAGAGAAACCCTATTTGGTTGCTAACAATTTTGATTTGGGACATTTTGATTTGGTCTAGTTATGAAAAGTACAATTAAAAATCTATGTATACATTTTCTTAAAGCTTAGAATCCATGGATCATTTTAAGATAAAAATCTCAATTTTGATGAAAAAAAAGTTGAATACCCCACTGGGCCCCTTAAATAATGATTCAATATCATGAACAACTTTTTAAAAACCTATTCAGATTTTTTTCAAAGTAGTCTTCAAACATTTTTTTTTTTAATTTCTAAAAAGTAAAAATAACGCCTGGTGAAGAATTTTTGAATACAAATATGTTCATGGATATTTCAGCCGTTTCTGAACCGATTTTATTAAAATAAAATGTATTCTTTCATTAAAATTGTATGTTCTTTCAAATTTGATAGTCAGTTTTTCATTATCTCACATATTTTTGTTTGGTGAAGTGCCCCCCTATACCAACACTCAACTCTACCTTTAACAAAAAGTTGCCCAAGGTTGCCAAGGTGGCAAGGTGGCAACTTTGCTTAATTTGATAAAGAACCAATTTAGAACATGAATCATTAAACAAAACATTGGACTATACACAAAATAAAGGCCTGTTTATAGGACTATATTAATCTACATTTTGGACAAGTATGCAAATATGACAAGCACATGCAACAATGTACTAAATCACGAAGTATCGTTACTGGTTGGTCAAAATGAAAAAAGAGCATAATTTAAGACATAAATACGTATCGTCGTCAGTTGAATTTGCCCTTGTAAAGTAAAAACTTACCATTCTCCAGTGATTTCCTTGGAGCATCCAGGGTGCAAGTCCTCTGTTGATCGTGGTTCCTATTTGAAATAGTATACCTAATATTATACATCATGAATAAAACACTGCTTTACTTGTTAAAGTCATACCTGTAAAGTGTCCAAATCCACGAAAATTACTTGGAGCTTCCTTGTTTCTCTTCTACCGTGTTGTTTAGCTTATGGTAAGAGAAGAATAAAATAGGGTTTGATTTTTTCAAATTTCCCTTTAGTATGAAGATAATTATCATTGAAAATCATTATTTCTAAAGCGTTAATCAACGCAATTGAAAAAAGTACAATTGTCTTAGCTGAGAACGTCCGCATGCAGCACCCATGAGAACATTCCGGAGATTGAACTTTGAGCCGAGCGAATTCAAATTCCATGAATTATATACTACGTGTGTAAAAATACACGGGTGCGAATATCTCAAACGGATCATTCATTACTGCGACAAAAGTATGGCAGACCATCAGTATTCGGTGATAAAATATGAACTCAATATTCGTTTTTTTCACTAGGTAAACAGTGTTCGTTTTCTTTCAAACTTTCACAAATCTTTCAATTGTATTTTACAATGATATTGATATAGGATTGAAGTCTCAAATGTCATTTTGTGCAATATCTGACACTTTACAGGTATCACTTTAACACGAATATATTAAAATAACAATATGAATTATATAAATGTTTCAAAATATGCTGAACTGTGTAGTCAACATATTAAACAAATATACCATGCACTGAGAGCCTCTAGTTGAAATTATGGATTCCGAGGTGACAGGAAAAGCACTATGTTCTGAGGGTCGTAGACCCGAATAACATAGTGCTTTTTCTGTCACCGAGGAATCCATAATTTCACTAGTGGCTCGAAATAGTGCATGATATATTTGTTTTATATCCTTCGCATAATCAAAGACATAATCATCGAAAAAACAAATTATTTCAATTCAATTAAAGAAAAATATAAAGAAAAACTAAACAATGATCATGGAACCACCACTGCACTGACTATGTTCTGTTTGTGACACTGACCCCCTTTGCGCAATAGTCCTAGCGCAGAGCGCGTATTGCGCTATCGTTCCATTCATGGTTACGCGCCTTAACAACTAATGCGCACCCAAATGCAAAACGCGCGCATCAAAGTGAATAATTAACCTGCTTTACATACTACACACGTGTAATTGTATGGAGAAAATACATTACACATACAGCTAGTGCAGTGCACACCGCGGCGAATTGTTAAATGACGAATTAGTGTCACGACCACAGAAGGACAACGATGCACAATGTGCACCATTGTCGTAATTTTTAAATTCGAATACCGCTACGTTATACATGAAATGCATCTCTAGAATATTCTTTGGAACTTATTGATATTCACGGGTGAAAATATGCTGTATTTCTTTTTTTAAAAACTCTTTGAGAAATCTCGTCGAGCATCTTTCGCAAGCTAAAACAAGACCTCTGCTCGCAGGGAAGTTTTATAACACGCATCTATATGGGCTCAATATGATCACCCGGCGTCTATGACGTCATTCATGGAATATCATTTACTATTCCATGAATGACGTCACGCATAGCACATTTTTCTCCATGGGCA
Organism: Echinarachnius parma; assembly: GCA_037951105.1. Classification (NCBI taxonomy): domain Eukaryota; kingdom Metazoa; phylum Echinodermata; class Echinoidea; order Clypeasteroida; family Echinarachniidae; genus Echinarachnius; species Echinarachnius parma. Next base: position 24,830 of record JBAMJV010006409.1, on the reverse strand, counting down.
TTACTATGTTTGGTCACTTGATGTTATGTAGACCAATCACTGAACAGGATTTCATTCATGTAGGATATAATTCAGTATATGCTTTCAATTTTTGTAACGAATATAATGAGTAATAATAATACCTGTAACTTCAAGGAAGTGCTGTTGTACAGTCTGTTCAAGATCGTCCGTTGAATCCGAGTGCGTTGCATCCACGATTTTAAAAATTCTTGGTCTGAAACGATTTGAACTGCCGACCGTTGCTACCAACATAAAAGAGAAAATAAACACACAAATATTACGTAAGTTATATGCGAAACAGTTTATTTTGGACATAATTCGAAGTTGGGGAAAAAAGTTTCTTCATATACTCGGGCAGTGATTTTTTTGCTTTTGCACGGATATGAACAAAGTAATCCTTATATAAATAGTAACGTATTAAACAGGTAAAAAGACCAGTATCGAAAAGGGTACAAAATGCAACCCTACGACATTGACACAATTGTGACTATTATTGTCAATGTTACCAATAATTGGGATGGTGTTACTATGTACAACAAGTGAGGTTTCTTAAGAGGGGCCTAACTGTCCAAAGGAGAATTGGATTTAACTATTTATTTTTCTGTTTTGTAATCTCAAATTTTGTATATGAAAGAAACCAATCTTCAACTCTAGGCTTTCCCTACGGTAAGTAAATTTAACTATGTTTTTTTTTAAGACCGAGAAAGGAAAATCGTCAAGCTATTCGAGACACCACAATGGACAAGGTAATGGAAAAACTAGATTCACTGAATGTAAATGTACAGAAAATACACGGTCAGTTTGCAGAGATTAAACAAAAACTTTCCGATTTACAAACAGCAGCTGAAGATTCGGCCAATAGATTAACAACGATTGAAAATGAGACATTACCACAAATGAAAAAGCGAAACGATACTTCTACTCGCGAACTAAAAAACAAGATCATTGCACTCGAAATTCATGACAGAAAGGCAAACTTGTTGTTCTATGGAGTAGAACAAAAAAAAGACGAGATTATCTTACAAACTGTCAAAGAAAAGATTGAGGAAGTGGGCTTCACAAAACGAGACACAGAGAACATGCCCATTTCAAATGCCCATAGACTTCCAAGACGTGTTACGCCCGGGGACAATCGACCAAACAGCCCAAATCCTATCATTGTGCGGTTTGGCGCCATGTTGGACAGAGATCGCGTCTTACAACAATACCAACGCAAGCAGTGGGGTGACCGTACGAGGGGAAACCAGGCGCAAACAAAGCATCAATTCCAATTCCGTATTGTTACGGATCTGCCTCGTGCATACTACATGAGGAAGAACTAAAATAAACAAACCAGAATTCGACTGGTAGGAACGGGGCTACAACTTCAACATAGGGAGAGGGGATCGCCAGCAGCAGCCGCTTGGACAGTGATTATCGAGTAGCGTGGTAACTGGGTGTGCTGAAGCGACGCCTGTGTTAGAGTTTGAGCATAGTGCTGTATCGATGTGCATACTACATGAGGAAAAGCGAAAATAAACAAACCAGAATTCGACTGGTGGGAACGGGGCTACAACTTCAACATAAGGAGAGGGGGTTGCCAGCAGCAGCCACTTGGACATTGATTATCGAGTAGCGTGATGACTAGGTGCGGTGACTGGGTGCTGTATCAACGTACGTGCAGACTACATGAGGGGATCGCCAGCAGCAGCCCCCTGGACAGTGATTAACGAGTAGTGTGGTGACTGGGCGTGGTGACTGGGAGCTGTATCGACGCGCATACTACATGAGGGGATCGCCATCAGTAGGCGCCTGGACAGTGATTATCGAGTAGCGTGGTGACTGGGAGTGGTGACTGGGGGCTGTATCGACGTGCATACTACATGAGGGGATCGCCAGCAGTAGCCGCCTGGACAGTGATTATCGAGTAGCGTGGTTACTGGGTGCTGTATCGACATGCATACTACATGAGGGGATCGCCAGTTGCAGCAGCCGCTTGGACAGTGATTATCGAGTAGCGTGGTGAATGGGTGCTGTATCGACGCGCATACTGCATGAGGGGATCGCCAGCAGTAGCCGCCTGGACAGTGATTATCGAGTAGCGTGGTGACTGGGTGCTGTATCGACGCGCATACTACATGAGGGGATTGCCAGCAGTAGCCGCTTGGACAGTGATTATCGAGTAGCGTGGTGAATGGGTGCTGTATCGACGCGCATACTACCCCAGGTAGCAAGCCAACGTTGGTCCAACGTTGGACCAACGTTGTCCAATTTTTTCGGCAACGTTGGTCCAACGTTGTCCGGCAACGTTGGTCCAACGTTGTCCGGCAACGTTGGACCAACGATGGTTGCGTACGCCCAATCAACGTTGCTCCAACGTTGCCGAAAACAAAATGCCAACGTTGGATCAACGTTGGTCCATCGTTGAAAAGTTGTTATTTGTCAACGTTGGACCAACGCTTTTCCAACGTTAATCCAAGGTTGGTATTTTGTTGGAGCAGCGTTGATTGGGCGTACGCAAACGTTGATCCAACGTCAAAGCAACATGTGTCCAACAAGCATCCAATATGTCTCCAACATGCATCCAACAAGCAGCCAACATTGGACCAACGCTTTTCCAACGTTAATCCAAGGTTGGTATTTTGTTGGAGCAGCGTTGATTGGGCGTACGCAAACGTTGATCCAACGTCAAAGCAACATGTGTCCAACAAGCATCCAATATGTCTCCAACATGTCTCCAACAAGCATCCAACGTTGGTCCAGCGTAATTCACCAACATTTCTCCAACGTTGGTCCAACGTTGATCCAACGTTGGTCCAACGTTGGTCCAACATTGGACCAACGTCTCACCGTACTAAAAAAATTTAATTAATATTCATATGACACGCCTATTGGTGATATCTAGAACATCCTATCCTAGCTTTCCCTTTACCTAAGACTAACCTAACCCTAACCCTATTCCTAGTCCTATTCCTATCCCTATCCATATAGTCCTATTCCTATTCCTACACTCACTACATCTACATCATCCACTCAGCTTTATATAACCTAGCTTCTGTGTTAATATTTGTTTGATGGTTGGTATTTCGATAAAGTTGAATGTTTGGATAAAGTTTTAAGAATTTACACAAATACATCATGGAAACAAACCTTTAGAATGTTTTTGTAGATAAATAACTTACATATATTTCAAATAATGAGTAAATAATAACATTGGATTCATTCTGAACAATCAAATAACATGATTATTAATGCTTTTTGCAGTCAATGATAACCACTCATGAATATTCATGAATAATAACCAACGTTCATCCAACGTTGAACCAACGTTGATCCAACGATGGCATACATCCTGCTTTCAGCAGCTAATTTTAAATCCTTTTATTATGCAAGGGGGTTTTGACCACCTGTGCTACGAGTAAAAAAATTACCTTTTCTAACATAACAGCTACATGTAGTGAACAACAGATGTGAAATGTTGGATTCTCGTTGGAATAACGAACGTTTCACTGTGGGTTACCGATGTCGATCCAACGTTGCTCTAACGAGATTGTCCAACCTCCATTTCACTTTGAGTTACCAATGTTGATCCATCGCATGGTGTTGTAATATAATACAAGTAGGCGAAATGCCATGTGTAACTCTGGCATAACAATAATAAATACTGGTAAATTACAAACTTGAGTGTCAGGGTAGACTACCCGACACCCAGAAGATGGAACCAGGGGATTATTCTGCCCCTTTCGTACGGTTGTCATCCCCTATTGTAAGACCGACATTTACCTTATGCAAAATGGTTTAACGTGCTAGTGCCAGGGTGGACTACCCAACGCCTAGATGATACCAAGGGATTATTCTGCCCTAAATGGTATTCATCTCTATCACAAATCTAATCTATCCGGTGGTCTGAGAGTAGACGTCGAAGTGGGTAGCGCCTGTCACGTTCTTGCGAGGGCGGCTTCACCTCACTCCAGCACGCTTCTGGGACCTCCGTTTCCTCGTTTACTGGAACATGGATGTTACCTTCAGGTGCGCGACGCTTCTTTAGATGATGTCTGTTCCGGCGATACCGCCCACCTTTCTCACTCTGGATGTGGTACGAGCGGGGCGTTGAATCTTGAGTTGTCACTATGCCAGGTTTCCATTCTTTTCCCACTTGGTAGTACACACGTTCTCCAGACTTCAACACCGGCAGCGACTTGGCACCCTGGTCATAGTATCGCTTCTGCCTCTTCTGGAGCTCTTTCTTCCTACTAGCTATGCACCGTTGATAACGAACAGTACAGTTCTCAATAAAGCGTTTTCTGGATGGTATATCCGGTCACACATCAACCGTGAAGCTCGCCTCCCAAAATGGATTCAAATTAGCATTTCTACAACACAGGTCATGGCGAATCGAATCAGACATACAGTCACTTTCACTTCAGACACCATGTTGTAATATAATACAAGCACACGAGTATAGTTGAAAGCTTACTTTATTAACTGCTTGTAGATCGATGGCCCAACTCATACATGGTCTCTTGACACCCGATATCGATCCTATATGGTAATTCACCGGGGATGGCGCACTTCTATTTATGATTGTAATTCTACTTGAGTCCACTCATTACTGTTGGTCTAACGAGATTGTCCAACGTCTTTTTCACTGCGAATTACCGATGTTGATCCAACGTTGGTCCAACGAGATTGTCCAACGTCTTTTTCACTGCGAGGTACCGATGTTGATCCAACGTTGGTCCAACAAGATTGTCCAACGTCTTTTTCACTGCGAGTTACCGATGTTGGTCCAGCGTTGCTCCAACGAGATTGTCCAACGTCAATTTCACTGCGAGTTACCGATGTTGGTCCACCGTTGGTCCAACGAGATTGTCCAACGTCCATTTCACTGCGAGTTACCGATGTTGGTCCAACGTTGGTCCAACGAGATTGTCCAACGTCTTCTTCACTGCGAGTTACCTATGTTGGTCCAACGTTGGTCCAACGAGATTGTCCAACGTCTTTTTCACTGCGAGTTACCGATGTTGATCCAACATTGGTCCAACAAGATTGTCCAATGTCCATTTCACTGCGAGTTACTGATGTTGGTCCAACGTTGGTCCAACGAGATTGTCCAACGTCTTTTTCACTGCGAGTTACCGATGTTGATCCAACGTTGGTCCAACGAGATTGTCCAACGACTATTTCACTGCAAGTTACCGATGTTGGTGCAACGTTGGTCCAACGAGATTGTCCAACGTCCATTTCAGTGCGAGTTACCGATGTTGGTCCAACGTTGGTCCAACGAGATTGTCCGACGTCTTTTTCACTGCGAGTTACCGATGTTGGTCCAACGTTGGTCCAACAAGATTGTCCAACATCCATTTCACTGCGAGTTACCGATGTTGGTCCAACGAGATTGTCCAACGTCTTTTTCACTGCGAGTTACCGATGTTGGTCCAACGTTGGTCCAACGAGATTGTCCAACGTCTTTTTCACTGCGAGTTACCGATGTTGATCCAACATTGGTCCAACAAGATTGTCCAACGTCTTTTTCACTGCGAGTTACCGATGTTGGTCCAACGTTGGTCCAACGAGATTGTCCAACGTCTATTTCACTGCGAGTTACCGATGTTGATCCAACATTGGTCCAACAAGATTGTCCAACGTCCATTTCACTGCGAGTTACCGATGTTGGTCCAATGTTGGTCCAACAAGATTGTCCAACGTCTTTTTCACTGCGAGTTACCGATGTTGGTCCAACGTTGATCCAACGAGATTGTCCAACGTCCAACGAGTTCCAACGAGTTTGCAAGTTTCCGACGTTGGTCCAACGTTGGCTTGCTACCTGGGACATGAGGGGATCGCCAGCAGTAGCCGCTTGGACAGTGATTATCGAGTAGCGTGGTGAATGGGTGCTGTATCGACGCGCATACTACATGAGGGGATCACCAGCAGTAGCCGCCTGGGCAGTGATTATCGAGTAGCGTGTTGACTGGGTGCTGTATCGACGCGCATACTACATGAGGGGATCGCCAGCAGTAGCCGCCTGGACAGTGATTATCGAGTAGCGTGGTGACTGGGTGCTGTATCGACGCGCATACTACATGAGGGGATCGCCAGCAGTAGCCGCCTGGACAGTGATTATCGAGTAGCGTGGTGACTGGGTGCTCTATCGACGCGCATACTACATGAGGGGTTCGCCAGCAGTAGCCGCCTGGATAGTGATGATCGAGTAGCGTGGTGACTGGACGTGGTGACTGGGTGCTGTATCGACGTACATACTACTTTAGGAAAAACGAAAATAAACAAACCATAATTAACATTGTCGTTAAACGCGTTACATATAACGCATGATGAATTTAGTGTAATTAAGAGTATTTATAAGCGTGATGGGAGCTGTCACTTTGTTCCGTTGCCATGGTTGCTTATAAACGGAGTTGTGGTACAACAATCACGAGCAGAAATTGGCTGCCTACGTGATATTAGAAATCTTAGGAACGAGTGGCCATGATGTTCATTTTTAGCAACTTTATATTTGAGACCAGCTTAGGATTACTGTGTGTGCAGAATGAGCCTGTGGAACAGATGCCGGTACTATAACCATTTTATTTTGCTATTTGAAATCGCTAAGAGATTTTATTTTAAATAATTGTGTGACATTAACACAAGAAAGGGGCTATTCATTTGAGATTCAAGAAGAATGCCATTATTGAAGACAAAGACATCGTGAGAGAAAATAGAAGGAGAGATAAAGACTCAAGAAATTATCTCGTTAATGCTTTGACGTCGTCATACGGACATGTCGCAAACTGTAAGATGATTAGCTGAACATTGTCACTAAAAACAAACATTATTCGGAAACTTGCAGATGTTGTATGTTTATATTTTCACTCTATTTGATTACGCCTTTGTTTGTGTTATTGATATTTTATGACAAATGTTTCATTCCATTGATATTATACCTCAATAATTATGGAGTCTAAGAGATAATATAGTTATGGTCTGGAGGACGATTTCATTATTTTTATGTGAAATTGTGAAATTTATAGATGTCTGAGGAACACCTTATATGTGTAAAAGGGATGGTTGAGAATTGGTCAAGGACCAGCACCATTGTGGTGCAAAATAATAGTTTTGACCTTATTATGCTCGAAGGGTATACATAGTTATATATAGTGGTTATTTTTGAAAGAAAGTAGTAATTTCATTGAATTTTGTATTCATTTATATAATTTTTTAGCACTATTGAATTATAATTATGATTTGTTGGTATAATCTAGTTATACCTCTAAATAATTAGTTTCAATATAATAGAACTGTCCCTTTAAATACAAATTGACATAAATGGATTTGCGTAAATATTATGGTTTATGGAAGGCCTGACACATTGGCAACTGTCACTGCGTATGTGTTCATCCATATACGACCGGGAGAGATTACGACTGTTAATTTGAAGTTTCACGCTACCATACCCGTTATACAACTGACACGCATATGTATGACACAGGTGCAGTTGTTTTATGAGTAAGGATCGGGATCGAAATACGTTTATCTTATTATACGTTATAATTCTATTCCTTTATTTATAGTTTAGCTCTTCCTTTCCGTAGAAGTCATGATGTTGACCTCCTTCGCTCCCGTTTTCTTTCTCTCTCTTTGTTTGTTTTCTTCTTTTTCTCGCTCTCCGTGTATATAATAGACCGATTCGGTGTTGTATGCGGGTGGTGTGCTTGTGGTGGCGGACTCTTTGTAGGTGGGCTTAGCTGTGATGACATGGATCGGCAAGCTAAACTAGCTATTACTTGCTGGTCTTGGTTGCTATGGTTGGGCTTGCCGGCGTGGGGGATGCCGTCATGCGCGTACCGTTGGAGTGCATTACCGAATCGGTCTATTGAAAGACATGTGTGAGCCGATCGCATGTAGGCCGGTTGGGATGCAACTTTTATTATGACTTCTTATATTGTGTAACTCGCTTATTTAAATGCGACTGTTTAAAACGCTATTGATACTCTTTTATGATTTCTTTAATGTGAATTTTGAAAGAATAAAGGTGTTGGGGGAAGAAGTTTATTGACATTTTTTGGCAATTAATAATTGCGGGATTCTAATTGTAGTTACGCTGGGGCACTTGTAATTCTTGTACAATTATGATAGTGTATATTTTTATTTTTTAATTTAATTTTATTAATTTTGTCTTCATAAAAAAAAAAAGCTAATAATATGGGAAGATTTAGAGGTAAGCTTAGACATGTTAGAGAAGGGTGTTCATATTTTGATATTCCTGCTTACTCCTAGTCCTTGCTGCCTTCTTTTCTCCTTCGATACTTGTCTTTTTTCTTCATTTCTATATTTCTTTATTTTTCCAATATTCATTTATTTATCAACATTTTAAAATTAATTTTTGTTTTTTTGTTAATTGGTTTATTTTTAATGTTTTGTTATCTTGAATTATCATACAAATGACTTTACGAAGCCTTTATTTTTAAATTCCATTGTCAATTTGCGGAGCTTTTTAATTCTTTTAAAAGTTCCTTGAGTTTGCGTATGAATAGTAATATGTGTAAATGTGTTTTGTGTATGTTCAATGTTGTGTGTGCCAATTGTAAAAATCTCCACAGGGTGTATTGGATTTATATCCTTTATGATGTCAGTTATATATGTCTAAGGTAAATGTTGTTTCTATGAATTGTCGTGGTCTAGCAAATAAGGACAAAAGACATGAATTGTTTCAATTTTTAATATTAAATAAGTATCATATATGTTGCTTACAAGATACGCATTTTATTGATTTAGATCGAGAAAACCTTAAAAAAGAATGGGGTGGTCAATGTTTTATTAGTTGTAAAGCTTCAAACTCAAGAGGAGTGGCAATTTTGTTTAGTGGAGGCATAACAGTCGATATTTTATATAGTAAAGAAGATGATAATGGAAATTTTGTTGTACTCCATGTTAGGATATTTGATTATGATATTACATTAGTATCTTTGTATGGTCCCAACACTGACAGTCCCCTTTTTTATGGTCAGATAGAAAAATGTATATTGGAATTTGAAAACCCATTTACTATTATTTGTGGTGATTGGAATCTGGTACAGGATTTTGATTTAGACACTTACAATTATATTCGCATTAATAACCCATTGGCAAAAAATAGAGTTAGTCATTTAAAACAGAATTTAAATTTGATTGATCCTTGGAGAGAATTGTATCCTTTCAAAAAAAAAATTTCTTGGCGACAGCCAAATCCGGTAAAAATGGCAAGATTGGATTTTTTTCTTGTTACAAAAGAATTAATGTCAGTTATAGATAAATTAAAAATATTACCAGGATATAGGACAGATCATTCATTAGTATGCTTGTCTTTGAATTTAGATAAGATACATACAGGTAAAGGTTATTGGAAATTTAATAATTCGTTGTTGAAAGATGAAGAATATGTACAGAAAGTTAAACATGTAATTAAAGAAAATATTGTAATGTATTCGGTGGATGAAGTGTCTTATGATGAATTAGACTTAGATAAATGTAACTTTGAAAATTGTAGATTTTCTATAGATGATCAGTTATTTTTTAATACATTATTAATGATGATAAGAGGTGAGACAATATCATATTCAAGTATGAAAAGAAAACGGTGTATGAAAAATGAAACTAAATTAGAAAAAGAAATTAGTGATTTAGAAAATAAGATTATTTATGTTTTAGATAATAAAGATATTATTGAAGAATTGGAAGATAAACAAAATAGTTTGGAAGATTTAAGAAAGCAAAAAGTCGATGACGCAATTCTTCGTTCAAAGTTACAATGGATGGAGTTTGGTGAAAAACCCTCAAAGTTCTTTTTGAACTTAGAAAAACAAAATCGTATTAATAGACAAATTAAAACACTGATTGATGATCAAGGTAATACAATTCAAAATCCAAATGTTTCATTTGAAGTACATCGTTTTTACTCTAAATTATATAAGCATAAACCTGTATCCGACTTTGATTGGGATCTTTTTCAATCAAGAAACATCCCGAAATTGAATGTGCAGATGAAAGATTCTTTAGAAGGTCCTTTAGTAATTGACGAGGTTTTTCAAGTTATTACAAATATGAAAAATAATAAATCCCCAGGAATGGATGGTTTTACAGTTGAATTTTTAAAGTTGTTTTGGGGCAGTATAAAGTATTTTTTACTTCGATCATTGAATTATGCATATTTTAATGGTCATATGACTGAAGCGCATAAAATGGGAGTGATTACATTAATACCAAAAGGAAATAAAGATAGAAAATTGTTATCAAACTGGAGACCTATTTCTTTATTAAATGTTATATATAAAATAGCTTCATCTTGTATTGCAAACCGGATTAAACAAATATTACCTTTTGTGATTAATGAAAGTCAAAAGGGTTTCATGTCTGGACGATTTATTGGGGAAAATATACGTATTTTGTTTGATTTGATGTTATACACGGATTTAAATGATATTCCTGGACTTTTGTTGATAATAGATTTTGAAAAAGCCTTCGACTCAATATCACACGACTTTATTTTTCAGGCTCTGGACTTTTTAAATTTTGGTGATTTCATAAAATCATGGATTAAACGTTTTTATGAGAATGCATCGTCATGCGCTATGGTCAATGGTCATATGACAAACAGATTTAATATAGAAAGAGGATGTCGTCAAGGTGACCCTCTGTCTCCATACATTTTTATTTTATGTGCAGAAATATTAAGTATAATGGTAAGAAAATGTGATGGTATAAATGGCATAAAAATAGCAAATGTTCAGCACAAAATAATTCAGTATGCTGATGATACTCTAATTACTTTAGATGGTACATAAGATGATTTGAAGGAAACGATAGAAATTTTAAATACTTTTGAAGCTGCATCAGGGTTGAGTTTAAATAAACACAAAACTAAAGTAATGTGGATAGGGAGATATAAAGAAAGGAAAGATTCTTTGTGTACGGAAGAAAATTTAGATTGGGTTTTTGATGGATATTTTAAATATTTAGGCATCGATTTCTCGGGTGACTTGCACGATATGGTTGATCATAATTTGTATACACAAATTTTACATATTAACTCTCAAATGACTCTCTGGTTGAAAAGATCGTTAACAGTGTTTGGTAGAATAATAGTTGTAAAATCGTTATTAGTATCAAAGTTAAATTATTTATTTTTATCATTACCGAACCCCTCTGATGAAATTATGAAAATATTACAAAAGTCATTTTTTGAATTTATTTGGAAACATAAACCTGACAAAATAAGTAGGAATCAAATGATACAACCCTATCATTTGGGAGGAGCCAAAATGATAGATATATACTCACATGTTCATTCATTGAAAATATCATGGATGAGAAGATACTTTTTTGGTAATATATATTCTTTTATTGATAATTTAATGCATACACTTATGCCCAAAAATTGTCAATTGAACCCTACTTTTGGTGATGTTCACTTTTTAAGATTGTCAATAGGTGCAACTAACCCGTTTCGGAAAAATGTTTTTTGGGCTTATAGTATTTTACAGTCTAAAAGTTTTCGCGATATATCTTGTCAGCCTCTATGGTTTAATAGTCATATTCAGGTGAATAACGTGTGTGTATTGTATAGGTCTTGGTACGAAAAGGGTATAATATGTATTAACGATTTGTTAGATGAAGATGGAACTTTTTTGTCACTCAATGAATTTAAATTTAAATATCAAATTACAGTTAATTTTTTGCAATACTTTGGCCTATGTGAAGCTATTAAATCTGGTTTCAATAACCGTTGTGGTATTCTTGTGAAAATGGAACAGCCTTTAAGATTAGATTTAATTTCCCTTATTTGTCAATTTCGAAAAGGATGCTCGCATATACAGGGTGGCCCAGAAATAACGGAACGGGGCACTTCCCAAAATAAAGTAACAAAATGACTGGGTCCATCAAATAGTGTTTCTTTTCAAATGAAAATTGATACCAAGAACATTAATTTTGGTCGTGTAGTTTTTGTTTTAGAGCGCTGTGAGTGACACCATGTCAGGGTTCATTTTTCTTCAATTTCGACTGATCTACTGGCTAAAGAATGACCCGAACGGCTCGTCATAGAATTACGACGCTTTGGTTATTCAGTCGAATGCACATTAACAAAGGTGTCCGCATCTTGAGCGCACCGTCATTCTATGACAAGACGTTCGGGTCATTCTTTAGCCAATAGGTCAATTATAATTGAAGAAAAATGAACCCTGACATGGTGTCACTCACAGCGCTCTAAAACAAAAACTGCACGACCAAAATTAATGTTTTTGGTATCAATTTTCATTTGAAAAGACACACTATCCGATGGACCCAGTAATTTTTAAACTTTATTTTGGGAAGTGCCCCGTTCCGTTATTTCTGGGCCACCCTGTATATACTTTATTTTTACAACAAAAAAGGGAAGAATGTAAAAGCTATACAAAATGGAAAAGGTTTTTTAACATTGATGAATCCATATGGCAGAAGTATTGTGCTCTTGCATTTAATTGTTATATTGATGTTAATTTACGTTGGTTTCAATTTACAATATTACATAGAATTTTGTTTACAAACGACATAATTATTCTTTAAATTGAACATTGTTGAAACTGAATTATGTTCCTTTTGTAGTGCTCATACTGAAACAATTACTCATTTATTTTGTGATTGTCAATTTGTTAAAATTATATGGGCAAAATTAGAAAGATGGATTAACATAAGTGCTGGTTGTAACATACATTTTACAAATGAAAATATATTGTTTGGATTAAGAGGTTTAAATAATAGAGCAATAAACTGTTTATTGTTCGTTAGTAAGCAAATAATATTTCGAAGTAAACTAGTGAATAAAATACCTGTATTTTCTCAGTTTAAATCAGCTTCAATTTCATATTATAAAAATGAAAAATATATATTTTATTACGTAATTTCGTGAGATATTACGTTAACAAGAGAGCCCGCTAGCGCGCACGTAGGTCACGTGATGTCAATTTCGTTAGCGCCATGTTTTGCGTGTGGAAAAATCCCACACGAGGTCGCAGAATTTGAGGAAAATTCCTTGTTTTTCGTGTTTGAACTATTTTCTCTTTGATATATTCGGATCATATTATATTCATCAAAGCATCTTCTTGGACAGTTTATACCCAGTTTTGTTTTGCTCTTGACGGATAATTCTAACGCCGAAATGACGGACTCGACAAAGACAAAGTCGACATCGAAATCTACACGCAGCGGGCCCGCTGCTATTCCTTCTCCCGCGCCGTGTGCGCAGGGCAGCAAGGAGCGTACTGTTGAGACCGATACAATCGGAGACAGTACGGGAGTGGCCACTACTCCGAATATGAACAAATCGACTTCTTCGACAGCTGCCTCTAAAGAGGCGTCGAAATTCAACAAAAGACTTGATAAACTCGAGAGTTTAGTGGCGCAGATTGCAGAGGCAGTGGGGTCCCAAAGCAAACGGACTCATGCCGATGTTGATTACCGCTCAGCTGGGCCTGTAGACCCGAACCTAGCGGGGGAACAAGTGGAAATGGACTACGACATGGAGTATGACGAACTCATTGATGAAAGTGATGATCGTGCATCTTGCTCTGTGTATGATGTGGACAATTCGGAGGGACAAGATGATAGCTCTCTGTACGGCCAAGCGCAAGGCTGCCCCGTCGGCATCCCCAGCCTGGCAGCCAAATTTGCTCCGCCTAAAGATGTTGGCGAACCTATTGAAGAAATCATTGCCCAATCGACTTCATACCTAGTTGGTCACCAGCTCGAACCCAAGACTTTTGAGGAAGTGTCATCAAATTATCCTTTGCCAGACAATTGTCAGCTTATTGACACTCCCAAAGTGAACCCACCCATTTGGGAAAATCTCCCTGTGACTACCAAGGCCAGAGATATCAAAATCCAAAGGGCCCAAAAGTCACTGTCCAAAGGACTGAATGCTTATCTCCGAACTCTGTCATCGTCATCGATTTCGGAAACCCAGCAAGATGCTCTTGCTCTTCTGTGCAACGCTCAGTATGAACTGAACTGCCTCAGGAAGGATTTCATCAAACCTGACTTAAATTCCAAGTACTCACATCTGTGTAAACCGTCTACACCTGTTTCTAGACTCCTTTTTGGAGATAACCTGAGCAAGCAAGTGAAAGACTTGAAGGACCAGCAACTTGCCACAGCTGGAGTCACGGAAGGATCATATGGATATGGTAAAACAAGACCATACTCATCTCAACAGCACTACCATCCCTACAAGGGACATGCGTCGGCACAGCAAAGACAGTACCGCGCTGCAGGATGGACCAGCTCAAATCCGTCCTACCGCCCACGCAGTGGGACAGCTGACAGGCCTTTTTTAGGCCAGGGCCCCCAGGGACGGGGCAGATACCAAGCTCCTCACACTCAGACAAGTATGACGAGGGGCCAGCCAAAGATGCAGAACCCTCAAGCCAGACAGGGCCAAAACCAGGGTCCCAATCAGAGGAGGAAGTAGAAGACCACAGGTCTACTAATCCAGATGAGGTGAGTACCTCATTTGATTGTAATCCTACAAGTAAATCAGTCCCTTTGGTTGTGAAAGTCGGAGGTCGACTGAATGCTCATTATCATGAATGGTGTGATATAACATCAGATCCTGTGATTCTAAATGCAGTTCGGGGTTATGAGATTGAATTTGCTACACTCCCGGTACAAAATGAACCACCTATGCAATATAAATGCAAATCTGAAACGTTTAGTAGCATAAACAAGGAAGTTCAAAATCTTTTGGAGAAAAATGTCATTGAATCTAGTGTACACGAAGAAGGAGAATTCATATCAAATATTTTCTCCAGACCCAAAAAGAATGGAGGTACTAGAATTATTCTAGATCTTTCTGAATTGAACAAATGCCTGGACTACCAGCATTTCAAGATGGATAATATCCATACAGCAATCCATCTCCTAACCCCAAACTGTTATATGGCATCAGTTGACCTCCGAGATGCATACTATTCGGTGCCAGTTCACTCAAATCACAGAAAATATCTAAAATTCATGTGGAATAATCAATTGTGGCAGTTTAAGGTATTGCCTAATGGACTTAGCACGGCACCAAGGCTTTTCACAAAATTGCTGAAGCCTGTGTTTTCAGAACTGAGAAGAAAAGGACACACCGTTGTAGGATATCTGGACGATACTATTATCATAGGAGATGATGAAAAGAAAACAAAAGAAGCCATCACGGCTACAACTAGCCTTTTCTCGAAACTAGGTTTCATAGTACACCCAGAGAAATCAGTGTTGAGGCCTGTAAAGTAGCTGCAGTTCCTCGGCTTCATCCTAGATTCAGAGAATATGATCATGAAATTACCAGAAGATAAAGTCCAAGATATCACTCAGGTTTGTGTGGATCTTCTCAACAATGAAAACCCCTCCATTCGGACGGTTGCTATGGTAATAGGAAAACTAGTAGCTTCTCTTCCGGCTGTCCAGTACGGTCCCCTCCATTATAGGGCTTTAGAGAAGGATAAAATTAGGGCCCTTAAGTGCAATAGAGGCCATTTTGATAGAAAGATGAATCTTTCACTTGAATCAAGACTAGAACTAGAATGGTGGATCGCACATATCAAATATATGACTGCGCCCATGGCAAGAGACAAGCCACGTGTTGAAGTAAGAACTGATGCTAGTGGAGCAGGTTTGGGGGCAACTGATCTTAGCTCATCTACAGGGGGTAGATGGAGTGCGGAAGAAGTTCGCATGGCCCAACACAGTGGGATAAATTACCTTGAAACTCTGGCAGCCGGTATAGGACTAAAAGCTTTATGTTCCAATTTGCATGACACTCACATTTTGCTTCGTTTAGACAACACCACAGCTGTGGCGTACATTAATAACATGGGAGGCATCAAATCCAACGATTGTAATCGTATGGCACAAGAAATTTGGGATTGGTGTATCCAGCGTAATATCTGGATCACAGCCGCCCACCTACCGGGTAAACTAAACACTGAAGCAGACTTGCGCTCCAGACGTTTTAATGATAGAACGGAATGGATGCTTGACAGGAATGTATTTGATAGTGTTGTTCATAGATTTGGGCTGCCAGACATTGACATGTTTGCATCAAGGCTTAACAAACAGCTAGATAGATATGTGTCCTGGTACCCAGACCCAGATGCAGAGAATGTTGATGCCTTCACTATTGATTGGAGTAGATTCTATTTCTATGCTTTCCCTCCATTTTGTCTCATAGCAAAGTGCCTTCAAAAAATCAGGAATGATGAGGCAACAGGCATCATGGTCGTACCTAATTGGCCGTCTCAGCCATGGTTCCCAGTGCTGCAGAAAATGACAGTGGGGGAGGCCATGTTTATTCCAAGATCTAGCTCACTCTTAGTACAACCAGTTACTCATGTTCCTCACCCATTAAATCAATATTTGGATCTTTTATGTTGCAGATTATGTCCGACCCCCTGGAAAAATTAGGACTACACAAAAGAATTATCAGCATCATCTCTGCTTCGTGGAGACCGTCAACAAGAAGACAATACGCAGTTTACATCCGAAAGTGGACGGATTTCTGCTCCAGAAAGAACATAAATCATCTCCATGCCGATGTTAGCATGGTGCTGGAATTCCTAAGTGAACTATTCTATGATCAAAACGCAGGATATAGCGTCGTGAACCAAGCACGTAGCGCTCTATCATCCTTTCTTGTACTTAGTGACAATAGGTTTGAAATTGGAAACCATCCACTCATCAGCCGATTCATGAGAGGAATTTTTCATAAAAGACCACCGCAGCCAAGATACAAAGAAGTATGGGACGCGGCCATTGTACTAAATCATCTACGAAGGCTTTCACCAGCGACAGGATTGGACCTGAAAACGCTAACTATGAAGTTATGTATGTTGATTGCGCTGTTAGCAGCACAACGTGTGCAGTCTATCTACCTCTTAAATTTGGACTACATGGTGATGAAAGAAGATAAAGTAGTCTTTATGTTTCAAGAACTACTAAAACAATCGAGGCCAGGAAAAGCAGATTATGTTCTAAAACTGCATGCCTATGCTCCAGACAGGAGACTGTGTATTGTGCGTTATCTGAAAAGGTACATTCTTGAAACCAACAAGATCCGCGGTGAAGAACGCGGTTTGTTTATTAGCTACCAGAAACCCCACAAGCGTGTTACAGCAGCTACTATTGCCAGATGGATAAAGCTGACTATGGCAGCAGCAGGAATTGACACGGGGGTGTACAAGGCCCATTCTACGAGGGCAGCATCTACATCAGCCGCATGTGGTGCAAACCTGCCAGTGCAGCAGATCCTGGACCAAGCAGGATGGTCAAATGAAAAGACCTTCCAAAGGTACTACAGGAAGCCTACGGAGAACACTGCATCCTTCGCTTCCGCAGTCATCGGACAGTCACAGTAACAATTGTCCAGGTATTTACTCTGCAGTCTTATTCATTTTGTCCTTCGAGGATTGAGTTATTCAGAATAACTTATCTGCTATGTTTATTAGTAGGATTGTGACTGCTGAGCTTCAAAATATCTTGTTAACGTAATATCCCACGAAATTACGTAATAAAATAGATAGATTAAACGAGAACTTACCTGTTTGAAGTTTAATCCTTATTTTATAAGGAATGTAGTGGGGATATTACGTCCCTCCTCTCCCACCCATTGGATATATTTCAAGGGTATAAAATCAACAGGTTTTTAGTTCTCGATAATCTCTTAGTTTCAGCAGTCACAACCCTTCTTCTGCTTCCAATATTGACATCACGTGACCTACGTGCGCGCTAGCGGGCTCTCTTGTTAACGTAATATCTCCACTACATTCCTTATAAAATAAGGATTAAACTTCAAACAGGTAAGTTCTCGTTTAATCTATCTATTTACCAGGGGTGTCGATCGGTTTTTGAGATTGGGGGGCGAAATTTGAAATTTTTTTCAAGAGTGACCACTGAGAGAGCTAAAAGCCCCACATTGGCATACCCGGAAGTTTTATGATGCGCTCATTGAAAGTGTCTTGATGGCTCGAAGACCTGACTTTGGGGGGCACCCACATTTGGGACAATAATGGGGGTCCAGGGGGCGGAGCCCCCGGAAGCTTTTAGATTTCAGACATTTGCTCCTAGCATGGGTGTTAAAATTGTATAAAATAGTGAACCTACTCATAACGTATTTTTAAAGGGCATAGCGAGGAAAAGACTGAGCCTTGCATGAGATGGATCCACGTGATAATGTATACTATAGAGCCATCGATATAGTCTAGGGCATTGGGCTCCCACTAAGCAAGTGCGTCAACAATTTCTCAAAAGTGTAGGGGAGACATTGCGAGGAAGCGAAGCGACCGAGCGGGGAGGGGGGGGGGGGGGGTGTGGGAGGGGGTGTCCCCCTCCCACAGTAGGGAGCTTTTGTATTTTTGGGCGTGAAATTGTGCGATTTGGTGCACACCCGAGACAGAAATTTTACGTTATATGAAGTATATAGGTATGGAACAAAACATACATAATGACAAAGGGAGGGGGACAATCTGTTCCTTTTTCAAATGTGGGGGGACATGATATTCCAATTTGATTTGCGCTCAGCGCATATGTACCGAGATTATTTTATTTTCTGTGACGGTATGCTATCTATAGATGAGGAATTAATAAACTTCGTTTGAGGTGTGTGTTTGAGAAATTACGCTGCCCAACACATTTCAAAAGGTGAGTTGCCGCAACCCAAATGAAACTTGCAATATGAGAAACTGTATGCGCGCGAAGCGCGCGGCAAAAAAGAGATTTTCAGTCCTTTTCAAACTAAAAAACGGCTATTTTGAAGATTAATTATTGATGAATGTGTCTTTCCCCTCTTTGGCATTATATCACTCGATTTTTTTCTTCCTCATTTTCGGAATTATTGGGGGGCGAAATGATATGTTCGCCCCCCCCCCCCCCAATATTTTCATTGGGGGGGCGACCGCCCCCCCTGCCCCCCCAGGATCGACACCCCTGCTATTTACCGGTAGTTTGAAAGGTCATGGTAAATACTTTGATAAAAAATGGTTTTCCTTGAGAAGTATTTTTTCTGATATTGTTTAATTGGTTATATTTATACAAAGAAACTATACGACGGTTCATTTATGGTTCATTTATTGTTATTGTTGTGTTATTATGATATGCTTGTAAATGTCATGCTATGTTTAATTTTGTTTTACTTATACCAATAAATGCACTGTGGAGGGGAAAAAAAAAATTTAAAAAATGTTAGTTGATTTTTGTGTTTTGTTTTAGTAAGGTCATCATAGCTGAATCAACGCGGATCAAACCCAACCTTCAGTGACAGTTTGATTAAAGAGTCTGTCCTCATTGAAAGGGGGGTATCATGCGTGACCAAGAAAACGAGTAATTAGGGTGGTTTTTTTACGATCAGGCGAGATACTCAAGTATCTCGAATACGGTCTCAAAATCACCCCAAATCAGGAAAAAGGGTATCTTTTTTAGGCTGATAAATTACCTGTTTAGGGTATCAAAAAGATGAATTATTCTTTTAGGGTTTGAAAAACTCAGCTTACTTGCTTAGGGTATCAAAAATAGTTATCACTTGCTTTTAATAGGGGTTTACCAAAAAAAAATTACTTGCTTAGGGTATCAAATATAGTTATAACTTGCTCAGGGGGTTACAAAAAAATGATTACTTGCTTAGGGTATCAAAAATACTTGCTTAGGGGTTTAGAAAAAATTGATTACTTGCTTAGGGTATCAAAATAGTTATAACTTGCTCAGGGGGTTACAAAAAAATGATTACTTGCTTAGGGTATCAAAAATACTTGCTTAGGGGTTTACAAAAAATTGATTACTTGCTTAGGGTATTAAATTACCGATAATCATACTTACTTAGGGTGTATTTGTTGCACCACGCAAATACTCGTTTAGGGTGCTTTTTGCAAGTCCTTGGTCACGCATGATACCCCCCTTTCTAAGAGGACAGACCCCCCCCCCCCCCCCAACCCGGTTTTTTTTTATGCCTCCGTAACGAAGTTGCCGGAGGCATTATGTTTTCGGGTTGTCGGTACGTCCGTACGCCCCGTTCTCGTGATCGCGTTATCTCAAGAACGGATTGACGGATTCTGACAAAACTTGGTACATGTATGTATCTTGGGGAGCCAATGAACTGAATAGATTTTGGGGTCATGAGGTCAAAGGTCACAGAGCTCATAAATATATATATGCCAAAATAGCTCGTGATCGCGTTATCTCAAGAACCCCTTTGGACCCCTTTGAAAAACAGCTTGTAGCTGACAAGGGCAATCCATCCCATGAGTGGAGAATAAATTTAACAAAAAAAAAAAAAAATTGACGGATTTTGCTCAAACTTTGTACATCTACGTATCTTGGAGAGCCAAAGGACTGATTGGATTTTTGGGTCATGAGGTCAAAGGTCAAAGGTCACAGAGCTAATTATGTATGCAAAAATAGCTTGTGATCGCGTTATCTCAAGAACCCATTGACGGATTATGCCCAAATTTGGTATATGTATGTATCTTGGGAAGCCAATGAACTGATTATATTTTGGGGTCATGAGGTCAAAGGTCAAAGGTCACACGCATCAATATAATAGCTTGCAATTGCAAATCTCAAGAACTGAATGTCAGATTTCAATCCAACTTGGTACCTGAGTGTATTTAAGGAGCATTTGTAGTCATTATGGATGTGGTGTGGCAAGATTGGTAGAGCGCGCGCTTTCCGATCATGAGATCCCGAGTTCGAACCCTGCCCACTGCCTTTGTCCTTCAGCAAGACAATTTATCCACAATTGCTGCTCTCTACCCAGGTGTATAAATGGGGACCCGGTATGAGGTGAAACCCTATATGTGAAAGATCTTCTCAATGCCCATGAGCCGCTTGGAAGGAATGCTCCCCAGGGAGTGGAGATGGTGCACACAATGTGTGTTGGTTTGCATTGTATCCTATGACCGGGGGTAATATTATCATTGTAAAGCGCTTAGAGATGATTATCAATCATATAGGCGCTATATAAATCGAGTATATTATTATTATTATTATTATCAGATTTTGGGGTCATGAGGTCAAAGTTCAAGGTCACAGGACTCATTTTGTAAAAATATCTCAAGAATCAGTTGACCAATAACCGTCAAACTTTGTACCTATAATTTTGGGGAGCTAATAAACTAATAAAATGTTGGGGTCATGAGGGCAAAGGTCAATGTCACTTATATACTCCGCACAAAAAGAAACAGGACACTTATTTAATACAACATAAGCCATATTTTTAACGATAAAATATATGTTATGTGCATATCAAATTAAAGATAACATTACCCTCTTCGATATTAGTATAGAATCCAGGAGAAATCATTCATGCATGACTTGTCACGGTCAATTAAGCACCGCAAGGTCTGTTTTCAAAATAACAACAATGGAAAATCCACTCAACCATTTAAATGTTGACAAGCATGATATACACGCTATATTCATGACATGGCATAATTATTTCATTAAAAATGTGATTTTTTTTTTTAGTTTTATCTCAATAGAAATTAGTGTAAATGAAGACAAATTGTGAACGTTGTAGGTTTTATTTTCATCCAAATTTGTTTCAAACAAAATAGGGAATTCCATGGCTAAGGTTTATTCGTCGAAACTACAGATTGTGCCCTTATTTCAGCATGAAACTTGGTATAAATTCTTCTCAAGATTTCTACCATAGTCCAAAGATCTTCAAAATCTGATGTCACCCTTGGTCAACCATTTGGGCAGTCTCTAACATGTCACTTCTCTAGGTAAATATGGTTGAAATTGCATGGGACACATGAAACAGACAAGCTTTATGCCTAAAAGAACAGACCAATATGTTGATGATCTCATAACCTGGCCCTGTTTTATTAGAAAATGTGTTTGTTCATGACAATAAGGTTGCATATGGTGTCATAAAAGACTTGCCCCGCACATCTTGTTTCAAGCAAGACGCTTACTCATTGCAGTCGAATGGTGCGGTCATCCATTGTTTTTGCTATTTTTGAAAACAGACCTAGCTATTAATTGATCAAGGCAGTTCATGCATGAACGATTACACCTTTAATTTGATATATGATATTGTACACTCTGTCGTACATGAATATTAAATATTTCAACTTAAACAAGTGTCCTGTTTCTTTTTGTGCGGAGTATATAAAGCTCTTAATTGTGATGTCAAGATCTGATAGACAGACAGGGGCGGATCTAGCTTTTTGCTAAGGGGGGGGGGGTTGACCAATGACGATGCGGAGCATCGTCCACGAGCCGCGTAGCGGCGAGGCGATTTTTTTGGCTATTTTGAACCCCCGTAAGTGTCTTTTTGCTAAGGAAGGGGGGGGGGGGTTTTGACCAAATGACGATGCGGAGCAGGGCCCTGGGAACGATTTTTTCACCGGGGGTGCTGGGATATATATACGTATATACAGGCCCGTCGGAAGGAATTTTAAAGTGGTACGTATACGGTCAACGGATTGGGGGCGTGGCACAACTGCGAGGGAGGCGGAGCGACCGCAGGGGGGGGGGGGGGGGTGTGGGAAGGGGGTGTCCCCCCCTCTTGGACTCGAATAATGCAATCTGGTGCATACCTTGGAAGGAAATTTGATAATACTTAATTAAAGTGGTGCATTTTTTTTTGCTATTTTGAACCCCCGTAAGTGATTTTTTGTCACTTTTTGTTCACTTTTTTCACTGATACATTTTCACTTGGCAGCCCCTACCCCCCCCCCCCCCCCCCCTCCTACACCAGGGAACTTTGGCAATTATAAACACCCGAGGTTGTGAAATATTACGTATGTGAGCGAGCGGAGCGAGCTTGAACATTTTAGCCATTTCACAGCGGAAAATTGCCATTTGTTTCAATATAATTGTATGGGTATATTCGTTTTTATTGCTTATGATATGGCGTTATGAAGGGTTATATATACACAGGTTGTGAAATATTATGTAGGCTAGCGAGCGGAGCGAGCTTGAACATTTTAGCAATTTCACATCGGCAAATCCCAAAATCCCGGAGAAAATGAGGGAGAAAAGACGGAAATCGGGAATAAATGAAAAAAGGCACCAATGTCTTAAGGTTTTTTTATGAAAATGGGACCCATGTCTAAGGATCTTTCTTGAAAAAGTCACCCTTCCCAGCGGCA
The DNA here is from genome assembly GCA_037951105.1 of Echinarachnius parma. NCBI lineage: Eukaryota > Metazoa > Echinodermata > Echinoidea > Clypeasteroida > Echinarachniidae > Echinarachnius > Echinarachnius parma. Next base: position 1,713 of record JBAMJV010006409.1, on the reverse strand, counting down.
CATCCCCGTATACCCAATATATACTTGAGTACCCCCCCCCCCCCCGGGTATCCCCTATCCCCCGAGGACGCCCGTGGACACACTAAACACACGCTGTTGATCCATGTGTATCTCCTAGTGGAACTGTTGTTTCTGGCGTATTTTTGTATGGTTAGATGGATCTGTAAATGATGCGCTTTATGCTATGGTCACAACCCCAAAAAGTAGCCTGCTCGGCGGCCGGGCGGCGAGTTTTTAGCCAATTCCGCCCGGTCACCGAGCGGCGGCCGCCCAGGCACCGCTGGTTTTTAGGCATCGCTCGGTCGCCGCTGAAGTTTTAGCGCGGAGTTAAAATTTGGGCGGGCGCCTGCTCACTTTTCACTCGCCGCCCAAAATACGCTCGGTGCCCCGGGCGGTCACCGCCCGGGCACCATCCTAATAAGCGGTCGCCGCCCGGTCACCGCTGGGAGATCTGTCGGTCACCGGGCGGCGAGTTCAAAATTGGTCGGCGTCCGGGCAGCGCCGCTCGATTGACCGCGGCGTCTGCCGATCATTACTTGGTATATACACTGTTTCTCATAAAGTTGATTTTTTTTTTCGATCCAACTTCATTCTTTTTCTTGTTTTGTGGGCATAATGAATCATTTTAGACTAAAATGAATGATTATATAATGTTTCCAAACTACTAATGTACAATAAATGGTTGCATGAATTTGTATTAATTAAGTCAGCCTTTTGTTTGAGCTTTGAAAGGCAGGACCTTCGATGATTGGCCCCTTTCCCTCTCCAAAGCATACGTCAACAAGTCATTGCTTGTTGAAACCCCTTCTTGGTAGAATACAGGCTTCGTATGGCGTGTAGCCAACGGCGTTCGATGGAATATGGCCTATGGAGCCTCCGTTGCCAATTTTGGTTGAACATTTTACAGCAGCTCTGAGAAAATACACATAATGATGACTTGTTGGACATACGCTTTGGAGAGGGAAACGGGCCCAATCATCAAAGGAGTTGCCTTTCAAAGCTCAAAACAAAGGGCTAAAGTATGTATTGTACATTGGTAGTTTTGAAACATTATTATAATCATTATTTTGAGTCTAAAAATATTCATTATGCGCAAAACACAGGAAAAAGTGTGAAATTCGATCTTTAAACAAATATTCCAACTATAATGAGCACAGTGATAGGCGCTCGACAAAAGTGCACAAGAGACAACAGCTCATTTCTATTCGAAGTTTCTGGAATAGCACGCAGAACACCAAGGGGCAAGCGGAGGCAAGGCAGCCGCCACGAGGATCTCCCCCAACAGAAGAAGAGGCAGCTGCAGCCCAGCAGAAGAGGACACGGATAGCGTCATGGAGGACAGGGAGGACAGGGGCACCCACGTTGTGACAGATGAGGACTACCTTGCATATAACAGTCATTCCAAGAAGGACAACGAGTACAAGAAGACGGTGAAGAGGAGACACTTGCTGGGGGAGTTCGCCAAGTCTCTTGGATTGTAGTATCAGCAGCATCGTAGACCTTGTTGACCTCTCAAGATGCAGAGCAAAGTGTTGTTGTAGAAATCACTATATATCCAGGTTGCCCGTGAGAAATTCCTCGCCGGTACGCGATTTTCTTAAAAACAGTCGGTGGCCGGTGGGAGACCGCCCGGGAATCGGTGGGTCATCGGTCGGTCACTGCCGGGACGCCGCGCGGAGGAACTTCCCGATTTCGCCCAGTTTTGACCTAAAA
>JBAMJV010006408.1:0-50655 GCA_037951105.1 Echinarachnius parma | reverse complement strand
ACATGACTTGTAGTCACGTACATGACGTAGGTACCAACACCACAAGGGCATATATATATATGCGTCACTCGATGTGGTTGTATTCGAATAAATAGGAAGGGCTTGGGCTTCCAGTGCCACAGTTCTGGTTTGAGAAGTGGGAGGGGGTGTGATGTGAGGGAGCGGAGCGACCAAGCACGAGGGCGCGAAGCGCCTGAGGGAGGGAGGGTGTATCCCCCCCTCCCACGGTAGGGAGCTTTTGCAATTTTGTACTCGAAATAATGCAATCTGGTCCATACCTTGGAACGAAATTGTATATAATTAAATTTAAGAAAGCATGACTTAAATCACCTCTCTCATGATTAGAACGCTATATATTATACAAACACAAACGAACCTGCAAATACATACATCCCCCCCCCCCCCCCCACACACACAAATATGCGGTATGGGAGGGGGTTTACCTCCTCCCACGTGGATACATTTTTGAAGTTGGTGTTTAAATTATCAATTTTGAAGTATGGTTATTATTGTTATCATTATTGTTTTTAATTAGGCATTTTATAAATATTTGTGAAGGGGGGGGGGGGGGGGGATATTTGTACAGGTTATCCCCTTACCAGAAAGTGGGGGGATATATCCCCCTTCCGCCTCGGGATCTACGCCCGTGTGGGCTTCTATACTACACGCATCCTGGGATAGTCATAAATGAGCATCATACTCTTATAAAATCTGATTGTGTCAAACAAAACAAAAATCTTGCAAATATGCAAACAGCGCATATTTACCAATATCGTAAAACGCGATTTACAAATGTGTTTTTATGTGGGTTAACGCCTTTTCTGTGAATGATTACTCAACATGCTCAAAGTTTAAAGTCATACCTGTAAAGTGTCCAAATCCACAAAAATTACTTGGAGCTTCCTCGTTTCTCTTCTAACCGTGTTGTTTAGCTTATGGTAAGAGAAGAATAAAATAGGGTTGGATTTTTTCAAATGTCCCTTTAGTATGAAGATAATTATCATTGAAAATCATTATTTGAAAAGCGTTGATTAACGCAATTGAAAAAAAGTACAATTGTTGTAGCTAAACAAGTCCGAGCCAGAACGCGTGGGAACATTCCGGAGATTGAACTTTGAACCCAGCGAGCGCAAATTCCATGAATTCTGTACTACGTCTACATACACGGGTGCGAATATCTCAAACGGATGATTATTACTGTGACAAATGTATGGCAGACCATCAGTATTCGGTGATAAAATATGAACTCAATATTCGTTTTTTCACTAGGTAAAACAGTGTTCGTTTTCTTTCAAACTTTCACAAATCTTTCAATTGTATTTTACAATGATATTGATGTAGGATTGAAGTCTCAAATGTCATTTTGTGCAATATCTGACATTTTACAGGTATGACTTTAACAACGTTTCAAGAGAGGAGAGGGAAAATCACGAACGATTATTGTTTAATTCGTTCACACCCTTGTTTAACAGGATCTTCAATATAAATATGAATTGCCCGTATTGTTTGATTTACTGGTGACGTAGTACTGTAGTCAATTGGAAAGATTGGGGGGGGGGGGGGGGGGCAACCCCCTTTTAGGGATCCTTTTCATCGCCCAAGAAAATAATTATAAGGAAACATTTTACACAATGTTTTTCTTATATCAGCACAGCACACCCCCCCCCCACCCCCCCCCCCCCCTCCACACACACACACATATTAGCAGTACAAATACACGGGGACTCGAGGTGATTTTGCCCCTCCCCCCAACGCCCCCAAAAAAGCCCCTAACATCGTAATGAGCCTCTATAAATTTACAAATAGCTCAATGCATAACACATTTCAGAGGACGTGCAATTTTTAAGCCAATTGGCTTGCAAAGAAGCCCCCAAAATTACATAATTGTTTCAAAATCAACATTTCCCCTTAGTTGACATGGTTTAATTAGGGATAACTTGACCCCAACTCTCCTATAAGCCCTTTGTGGGCCCCTATGGCCCCCATTTCCGGTCTTGTTTGCTATTGGCTACACCCCACCGGTCAACCGAAAAAAGGTTGGACGCCCCTGCATGCCTATAAATATTTGCACATTATAGACCTTCTTATCATGCTTACAATACGGTATTGTGTTGATCGTTTACTCTGGATAGGAAGTTTACCTGATTGCAGTTTGCCTCTGCATCTTGACCCTTTATTGACTCTCATTTTATTACAATAACATTATTTTATCAATTGAAGTTTCAGCTATATTATTCTTTGGTTCGATTGCATTGATACCTCCAATGTATACATTGACAGATAACCAGTAAACTAGTAGTATTCATGAAATCTACCAAGTATCAATGCAAACAGTGATTTGTATGAGCAGGTTTATTGTAAAAAGGAATTTGTCAGCAATATTATTTTCAATTGCACTGATACCTTTTAATGTATTCAGCATAGGCGTACCCAGGGGGGGGGGGGGGGGGGGTTCAACCGCCCGCCCCCCCCCCCCCCTTTGACCGAAAAATGGCTTTTCAAAAAATGGCTTTTCAAATTTTAGCTTGTCTCGAGACTACTTTTAAGCAGTCTCGACCGTCTAAAACCTGGTCTCGACCGACTAAAATCTGTCTCGGCTTCGGAAAAAATTTACGGCCACCCCCCCCCCCCCCCCCCCCCCCCCCACTGAGAGGGGTCAGACAATTTGCGCATTTGAACCAATCAGATTTGCGCATTTGGTCACATGATCGGGTCACAGATGTGACTTTATTTGGAAACATCGGCAAACATAATGGTGGGGGAAAGGAAAAATACAGAAGTGTATCCAAATTAAATTCTAAGCTCTCCCGAGACTTCCCATTGAACACACTGGCCAGAATTCTTATCAGTGGCTCAACTTAAAGGGATAGTTGAATATTGGTAATTTACAAAGTGCCCCCCCCCCCCCCCAAAAAAAAATTTAATTGTAACGGATTTGGTTGATTTCAATTCCATATGAAAGATCATCGAAAAAAAACATGGGAAATACTAATAATTTCCATTAAAATGCTCTCATTGTTGTGAAATATGCTTTAAAAAATATCATATCAAAGTGGTTGACGCCCGGGTATCACTTTTTAGAGAACGCTAGCGCGAGTCGCTAGCGATCTAGGTCCTCCTGATAGAGAACTGAAACTAAATATTTTTGTGCACGCTAATTGTGCTTAAAACTATACATATGATACGGTACTTACCAGCAATTCACTCTCCAATATGTGATCCAACTATCGGGTGGATTAAGATTATGATTTTTCCCTCCATTCCGCAAAAAAGCAGTGATATATGCGCCTCATGGACTTGTCTCCGTGACTGTGTAAGCGCGACTCCGAAACGAAAGGCGAACAAACGGGGCTTGCAATACATGTACATAATACACGTACTACAGTATTACCGCGCACTGCACTACAGTCCCGTATTAGAGACCTAGAACGCTAGTTCTTCGCGCTGGCGTTCTCTAGAGTTAATTTGACACTTCGAGTTGTAACGGCTCTTTTTTTAATGATAACAGGGGTTTTATTTTGTGGTTTGTAATTGTGTATACTTTTCGAGCATGGTGAAGTAATAACTATTAGTTTGTACCGTAATCGTGCAGGTTTTGGTTACTAAAGTTAAGTTTGACCAATACTCAACTATCCCTTTAAGTCCGGGCTAAAAAGACTTAAATTGCCAGTAAAGGCCCAGTCCCATACTGACGATTTGCAACGATTTGACATTCGTCGAGAAAATCGCTTAGGTCGTGTTGCGTCGTGTTACATCGTATCGGTTCTTCCCCCAAAACCGTCGCGCATCGTGAAGAAAATCGTGAAAATCGCCGTTTTCAACTGTTCAAAACAATCGCCACGCCACAACGATTTTCACCAAAAACCATTGTATTTACCGTTGCATATTCGTGTCAAGTCGTTCCACATCGTTGCAATTCGTTGCGAGTCGTATCGCTTCGTTTCGCTATCGTGAAGATCGCCGCTGTCCGTTTTTTAACTGACCATGCGCGTAGAGACTTACGTAATACCTATTCATCACGAGGGGGGGGGGGGGGGTGTGAATGAATAGATCATCCCCCCTGTTGAAAGGTATCAATGACAGATCTACGCCCGTGGAACTGACTCAAACAAGTCCGATTGTTCATATGGTGCACTGCCCTATTGTTCCATAAAAAGAATGAAAGGAAATCGTCGCGACATGGCGATAGTTTTGAACAGTCCCAAAACATTCGTTGTGCTAACACGATTCATGGCGTTCTTCGCGATGCGCAACGGTTCGCAGAACAAATTACAACGACTCGCAACGAACTACAACGACTCGCGACGACTCAAGCGATTTTCTCCACGAATGATAATTCGTTGCGAGTCGCCGCAAAAATCGCCACTATGGGACCACAACTTTTTTTTTCTGCCACGATTTTTCTACCGCAATGGTTAAAGACAAAAGAAGGACGAGCTGACTCGTCGAACACAGCGAAGAACGAATATTTGTCTTGAGTCGCCGTACAATTCTTCCCCAATTCGTTGTTAAATCGTGGCTAAATCGAGTCGATTCGTTCTAGTAAATCGTTGCGAGTCGTTGCTAGTCGTCGTGAAAGTCAGTATGGGACTGGGCCTTAACCGGTTATACCCCTGGATAGTTCACTAGCACATTAATGGTTGTCATTTGCCACCGGAGCTATTTAAATTGTTCCCTTTCATTATCCAATCAGTCCCTCTAGTTTTACTTTAAGGGGATCAGGCCAAAGGGTCGATTGACATCCGGTCACCAGCGATGGCCTATATAGGTGACCTAAGACGCAATATTAATTTTTAGCGGTGACTGATTATTTATATTATGACTGGAATGACAGGAGCCATTTTGTCTAATGCCCGGCGCAGACAGAGCCGACTCGACTGGTTGTCATTCCGATCGGCTCAGTTTTCAGTGCCTGGCGACACACATTTTGCCAGTCGAGAGACAGTCGGATGCCAGTTGGGGCCGATTCAACGCGATAAATCTGCTCCGACCGACCAGGCCCAACTCTAGCCTGATTTAAACCAGTCGGATTGGGTCGAGTCGGCTCTGTCTGCGCCGGGCTTAAGTGTCTTTGCAGAGGGATTTTGCATTGGTAATGAAGTCAATTAGGGTTAGTCAAATTTCACAGCTGCTTCAATTCACCATGTACATGGTGAGTACTTGGTAATTAAAAACAAAAATCTTTTTAGCCTGGACTAAAGTTGAACCACTGAAGAGAATTTGGGCCTGATTAGCCTTTAATTGCCGAACGTCTACAAAAAAGTGCATATCAAATAGAAATCGTACCATTTTCCCACGGTACACATACGTTAATGTTTCGTGTTAGATATTCTCCTTGACTACTAGTTCTAATAGTTTCAATAATGTATTGCTGATTCTGAAAGGAGTAGCCATAATGCGTATCGTGATTTAATTAACAATAATGATGTATTAATCTGTACAAGAAATAATGCGTTGGCGAATTCATTTTTTTCTACCTTGATACATTCCGACTACAAACTCTCCACGTTAACCTTAAGAGAAGCGAGGGGTGTGAATGGCCACCCCTCTTCTGTTAGAATTCCAGTTGCCATTACCCCTCCGTCCCCCTTGCCCTCACCTAAACCACTCACCCACATTAATTAGGACACTTCATATTCTCACGCCTATACAGACTACAATTACGAAACAAAATACCCTCTTCCATTTTGTAAAAAACAGCAATGCCCCCCCCCCCCCCACCCCTATCTGGTTAGGCCTAAAGCTACGCCACACATAAAGTGGGGCGGGCCACCATTCACCATACGCGGGCTGGCGATGACGATGATAAAAAGGCGTGTCCCCCATTGAGGTGCACAATGCGTGCAGGTGACAATTATTATCATTCGCTCAGTAGGTAACCAGTTTACAGTTCATTACGCCCTCAGAATAATATTCATATTTTTCTCTCCTTCTCTCTCCCTCAATCCTATGTATCATTATTCTAGTTATTCGCTCTCCCCCTCATTCTTATTTCTTTTCTCTCCGCTCTGTTCCCCGCTTTCACTCACCTTTTAGCTATTCCATGGGCGAAATATGGGGACAAATCGTTTTGAACTGGGACCTTCAATCTGTGTAGCTGCGTACCACTTTTATAGTTTACATGTGTGTGTGTGTTTGGAGTCGACGCAATCATGAACGTTCCGTGCTCTTAAAAATACAGTGATTTGTATATTGTATTATAATAATTATTATCGTGCTTGTTGTGTGAATAATTTATTAGCTCAAAGTAAGTTCAAACCGTATTCATATTCTCTTTATTCTCTATTAGAGTCATTATACTGCGATGGACCCGCGTTCCAATGCAAACACTACAATTTCAGTATATTCTTGTTAAAAAAATGAATGGACCTTATACATGGCGTTGTACCCCCTTTTGTGCTAAATATAGCCAACTATTTTTTATATTTTTTATCAAGCATAGATATATTCTGGGCTACTAAATAATGAATTAGTATGTTTCTGCTATTAATATTTCTTTCGGAGGGTCTGTCCAAATTGTCCATGCCATAGAGACTGATATACCTGTATCATATCAGAACTACTATTATTTTGTATTGATTCTTTTATTACTATTATTTTGTATTGATTCTTTTATTACTATTATTTTGTATTGATTCTTTTATTACTATTATTAACAAGTCATCATTTTCATAATTATAGCTTTCCATTAAAGGTCTTACTTTCATCCATGTACTATTTGCATAGCCTTTTGACTGTGTATATTTGCCACTGGAGATATGCTATACTCATTATCAATCCAAATTAATCTACTTAGTGATACCTATACAAACGGTTTTATTTAAAGGGATCTACTAACACTGTCACATCCACAAAACTTACTTGGATTCTATACTGTATAATGTACATGTATAGCGGTTCTCACGTTATACAGGTTTCGGTTTTCCAATTGTATCTTCCGTTATAAACAGGTGTATGTGCGTGTTTGGATAGAACATAATCTAGTTGCTATTAGCAAAATATAAATCTGCGCTTTCGCCCATTACTCGGTCATATGACATTCATCTATACCGTGGCATTTCCACACATCACTCAGTGGACATTTCATATTTACAGCCATGTTTTCTTCCCTTTTTGTTCTTCCTATCCAGACCCACCAACCATGTCTTTATATCGCATGTTCTGCGGATCAAGGATCAAGCATCAGGTCAGGATGCCCAAGTCCAAGACGGTCCTGCAGGGCCTCATACTGGTCCTAGTCGTAGTCATAGCTTTACAGGTCCTGGACCTTACACATCGAGACTGTATCCAACATGACACGAAAGACGTCATCCATGACTCGAACAATCACGGACTACCATGGGAAAATAGTGACAATGCTCCCGTCCACAAACGATCATCATCAAACGACGATTCAGACAACTCTGTTATAAAGAAGCAGAACGCATTTAACATCAGCAATATCCCGGATGCAGCCTTCGATAAGAAGAAGACGAGGTTTATACGGAACCGAAAGATTGGTAGGAACAAACCGAAATGCTTTAAACAGGTGCAGATATGGTCCACAGAGTACACGCTCTGGAAGCAGGGAGAGTTCAGTTGTCCTGGTTTACCTTGTGGAATACGCCAGTACACTAGCACGAGCTTCAAGACAATGCAGCAGAGCGACGCGGTGGTCCTTTGGCACGAGACGTTTTGGGATTGGGACGAGATGCACCGGAACAAGCCGAAAGGACAGAAGTGGATCCTGACAACGCGAGAGAGTCCTGTCAATACGCGGCGAACGGTGATCCCTCCGCCGAAATACGCCAAGAACTCATACGATTTCATCATGTCCTACCACGTTGAGGATTCAGACTTCTACGGCTCGTTCGGCCGCTACGACCCAACTAAGCCGACGGTCCCAAAGAACGATACGCGCAACTGGGCTGCAGGAAAAACGTCAGTTGTGGCGTGGGCTGCGCGCAACTGCAACAACACGTACGTGAAGTGGAAGCGCGCGGAATTTGTTCACAAGCTCTCCGAGATGATCAACGTGGACAGGTACGGGCGCTGCGGCGACAAGAGCTGTCCGCGCAACGAGAAGGTCTGCGACGACATGCTCAAACGCCACAAGTTCTACATGTCGCTCGAAAACTGCAACTGCCGGAACTACATCACAGAGAAGTTCTGGAAGATGGCTTTCCAGTACGACATGATTCCGGTCGTCTACGGACCGCCGCGAGCCGACTACGAAGCCGTCGCGCCGCCGAATTCGTTCATCCACGTCGACGACTTCAACTCTCTCAAAGAGCTCGCAGACTACCTGGACCTCCTGGACATGAACGACGACCGTTACAACGAGTACTTCGCCTGGAAGAAGGTGGGTTCTGTCCAGGAGACGTCACCGGAATGGATTTACCAACCAGAGCAGATGTGTCAGGTTGTGGAGAGGCTTCTGGAGGACGAACGTGCTATGACCAGGAATACGTACACACCTAAAGTGATGCCCGATTGGGACAAGTGGTGGTGGGGGTCGTGCAAGGCGATCGGGAACTTCCCGCTCATAATGAATTAACTCATTACGTACCGCGTCATTGAAATTCGATCATCTATTGCACACTCAGTGCCGTGTGCTGTAGAGTTAGTTACTTAAAGTCCTTCCCGTGCTAATTTTGGCACATAATGCGACGCCTATCTCCGATTCATTAGCTCTAGGCCACACCTCTACTATGATTAACTGTGATTAACTTTCCCTTCTCCATTCTCTAAATGCCGAGCGCCAAGGTACCATTTTAAAGTCTTTGGTATGACCCGGTCTGGGTCGAACCCGGGACCTCCCGTGCATGAGGCGGACACTCTAACCGCTAAGCCACCACGCCACCGTGCTGTACCGAGGTAAATAATTCCCGTTCTTTTGTTATAAATTGTTACAGTCATGATAATTCCACGTAATATTAATTTCAATTCATTATGAATTAACATACATTACATACCAACCGTTCTAAAGATCCTGGTCTTTGTTGTTGGAGTGTTGTCATGGTTGTTAGTGGGTTGGGGCTGGGTTAACCTACATTACATACCAACCGTTCTAAAGATCCTGGTCTTTGTTGTTGGAGTGTTGTTAGTGGGTTGGGGCTGGGCGAAAGCCTTCTTAGCAACCGTTAATCGTCATGTCACAAATATTTATCGTCGGATCACCTGAAATTGTTTAGAGACAGTTCCCAATGGCAATGAAAGACAGTGACATCGATACGCTATGCCTATCAATAGTAATAATATACTTATGTGGTAATTTATTCGAGCTATAATTGTTGTCAGATTTCTCTTGGTATTGTTGGATCTGTTTCCATGAATTAAAGTATTGTTATAAACAATTTATATCGCCAGAGCCCGTGACGATTAAAGTGATCCAGTATTTTGTGCAAATTCAACCAAAACCATTTAATGGATTATTCGCACTTCTCTTCTTCCTTTTTTTTTTTTTTTTTTTTTTTGGAGGGGGGGGGGGGGGGGGGGGGGGTAAAGGGGTAACAGAATAATGAAACCGGTTTCGATATTTTTTCTTCAAATCTCTCCCTAATTATGGAGATATTTGAGATTGAATTTGTAAGCGTCTGTAGATGCTTTCGACCGTAGTCAAGAGTATCCAAATTCAGAGACTAAATCCTCCATCGTATCTCAATTTGGATGAAATCAGATGACGATTTACTCCTTTTTATTACTTGGTAATCATTATTCCCTTTTCTATGAAAACATCTCAAGAATCTTCAAATTATATTGGCGTATGACTGTCTTAAATAGCACTTTGGGGGAAACACTATACAGTTAATGGATCGCTTTAATTGCAATCATTCGTATTTTGGACTGGTTTAATAGACCGCTTCTGTAATGTATGCAAATAATATGCGTATGACGTTGGCAAGCTTAACAAAAGTAACTAGGTCCGGCAAGCTAAGTTTGCTGGAGCTTGCCGGACGGGGAGTCTGACGTCATACGCATATTATTTGCATACATTACAGAAGCGGTCTATTGCATGCTTTCTCACGCATCCACCGACGTCATTGAACCGTTGTTGACTTATCACATTATTATGCCCATGCCCTTTGTACATAATTATGGCATGTATGAGGCATTATAGTTATGGATTCAGATGTATGCCAAACTTGATTATTAACATGGCTGAGTCAACATTGTTTACAATCACGACTATTGTCTGGGTGTCTAATGGCAAGAATCAATCAGAAGTGGTGCATGACAACCATCAATGTGATTGTTAAATTCCCTTTGTCTGAACTGGTTTTACTGGTTACTGGGAATTTCTGTCTGTTTCAGTCTAGCCTAAGTTGATAAATTTAGTAGAATACCGGCCTATACCTGTAATTGTTGGTGTCTTTGGACAATGTATTATGTAGCTTCAACATTGATACGAAAGTAAGTTTCTCTCCTTGGATTACATAAACCTCGTTTGTGAATTATAAATGTAGTCATATTTACAGAGCGATTGATATTCACTGGGCTTTGCAATAACTATGTTCAACTACTTAGCGTCTTTCCTTTAGATATGACATACCTCAGTAATCGGGTTTGTATAATCATTTATAAATTATATAGGTTGGATTGGTGTTCATATTACAGACATATATTTAGTATGTTGCCTTTTTAGTTCGACAAACCGAATGAATAATTTTGTTGTGCCTTATAGGTATCCCTGCCGGATAAAACACACTAATCCACAGTGTGAACACACTGTGTTTTACAATGTGGACCACACTGTCAAATTCACAGTGTGGAAGCTAACTCAGACTCTGAACACATTGTGAACACACTGTAAATTTGCTGAGATACACAGTGTGAGCGCACCGTTTTACACACTATGAACGCAGGCAAATTCACACTGTGGCGATAGTGCCCTTACAGTGTGTTCACAGTGTGGTCACAGTGTTAGTTGGTTTTCACACTGTGAAAACGCTCTAATTTAACAGTGTGGTCCACGCTCTTCACACTGTGGATGAGTGTGTTCTTTACCGGCAGGTATATATATTCCAATGCTTTTGTACAATGTTTAAATGTTGTCTCCAATCACTTTACGGTACCAAAGAATAGGACTGATTACTGATATTAATTTAAACACAAACATAACAGATAGTCAACAAATTGATATCACTTTTAAACAACCGAAGTAATTATAAGTAAATTTCGCTAACAGTCAATTTCCTATGTTGGTGCTACATGTTGGAACACAGTACCTGCTGATATTTTAACGATTAATTCTTGTTATAGTAATTTAGAACATTTAAAAACAATATAGTTTCATTCAAAACTATAGAATTTGAGAGAAAAGTGTTATATATTTCATATATCAAACTTCAAACTTCATAGAGATATTTTGTCAAGTGTAAATTTAGTAAATGGCTAGCCTCGATTAGCAATTTACGCTATTTGCCAGCCCTTTTTTTAAATCAAATTATAATGCTAATTCTTTGTTCATATGTATATTTGTTTGATACTTAAAGGAGAATTCCGGACGAGTTTAAACAAAATACAGTATATTGGAAATAAATCTAGGGATGTGCTTGAATATTTTCAGGATTTGACTCTCTTTGGTTGATTTCTAAGAGATTTTTTCTAATGTCATTAACTCTGAGGAAATAATTAAATTTATTGCACACAATCATGAGACCATTATGTAGCACCCTCACTTTGCTCAATTTATTGAGTAGGCTTGAATCCGGTGCCACTGCATTGTGATCACTGCATGTGTCATTCATAATAGCCGGTCATGCAGAGCCAGCAAATTCAATAACCACGTTTACATGACTTTGTGTCTATTCAAATTCCAATGAAAGCCAAACGTTTTACAATTTCGGGCAGGCAAGTATTTTCAAACGGTTCAACAATGTAGTAATGCTCAAAGGCACGGTTGAATGGCGCATCGTGGACTAAACTATTCATGATCGAGCATTGTATTGGTCCGATCAAAAGAACACATTCGCTGCAGTGTAAAAACATAGATAGGCGCATATAGTGAGGGTCGCACGTCACAAATTGGTGCATTGTGGGATAGAACAAGCTCGCTCGCGAATTTGTGTCATTAGAATTTCAAAGCCAATTATAAGAACCCACACTCATACTTTTTTCATACAAAATTGTGTTTATTGACCTAGAATATCTGTCTTTCAATCATTAGAAGCTTGAACTCGAGTGGAAGTCCACTTTAACAGCGTTTTGTTTAATTCATTCAGAATGCATATCATACTTTTAGCCATAATTATAATGGTACTGAAGTGTAATCGTATAATTATAGTTGTTGGGTTGGTTACAAACTGTCCGGGGGTGTTTCACAAAGATCCTAAGTTGAACTTAACTCTAAGTTGGACTTAAACAGTATGGAAAGCCATTCGTTTTTTGAACAAAAATGTAAAAGTTCTTTAAAAAGGCATAAAATGTTGTTTCAAATCACTAATATTTTTCTATTATCAAGGAGCTTTTATGTTCTTGATGCAACATTTATGAAAAGTCTAACATTCTTTTTATTTTTGCTTTCGAATATATTTTATTCCAAGGCTATTAATGGCTTTCCATAATATTTAAGTCCATCTTAGTGCTAAGTTCAACTTAGGCTCTTTGTGAAACACCCCGGGTGTTATGAGGGATGGGGGAGGCAGGCCACATTAATATGAGCCCACATTTTTGTATATTTCTTTCTTCCAATATTCCGGGCGTTTGCCAAATACGGTGTACAGGCAAATGCATGATCATAAACATAATAGTTATTATAGTACAATAAAGTGTAGTTAATGAAGATTTTTAAGCTTGTTTGATACGAGTACTTGAGTGATAATTATTCATGTTTGTTAAATTAAACTACTCTTTTAAAAAAAATATATAAATTGTGTGAAATATTATTACATTAAAAAAGTGAATGCAGTATGTACATTAAAAGTTCTAATATGCAAGCATACACCCGAGTTTTGCCAAATAATTGTACGCATGTGAGTGTATATATAATTATGTGTGTGTGTTTTGTATGATCGTGAGTGTTCGTGTGAATTTCAATTGTGATGTTTAAACAGAATATTGTCCTTTCCCATCATCTGTGTGAAGTAAAGAAAACGACGTTCGGACAGTTATTTATATTACGGAAACTCCTAAGAGACAAAATCAATATCGGGGGTGGGGGAGAACACCGAATGACCTTACTTGTCATTGTAGGTGATAACCAAGTCAATTACCATTTGTTAAATAATATAGGCTATCCCGTCCATTTTCTTACTTTTGTCATTCAATTTTATACGTTTTCATTTAAATTTAGTCCCGATCGAGTAGTATGAAATGTGGTAACGCCAACTTTGCCAACTGTGACCGACGAATTTGAATTGTAACTGACGAAAATGTGTGACAAACGGCAAACTTGAGTGGACTTTTTGTGAAATTGATCGACCAAAGACGAAATTGAAGTTGGCATTGGCACACATTATATAGGCTTCTCGGGACGAAATTGAAGTTCAATTTTGTATAAAATTGAATAACAAAATTTTGAAAATGGAAAGGGAAAACCTATATTATTAAAAGACTTCTAAAAAGTACAGTACCAATCACGTTACTTAATTATTTGAAACTCCGATAACTTTTCATGTTCCAATACCTTGAAATCCGGTTAATTTTGCAAGATATCCAAAGTTCGTTGACTCGGCTTGTTAGTTGTTACCAATGAAATGTATTTTGTATTTTAATTATCTTCATACAAATACATGTATGTCACATTTCGCAATAAGTAGGTTTTGATATTCACATACAAATTCAGTCAGGTGTTTTATCACTAGTATTTATTGCATCATTTCTGTTTGTACACGTGAAAGAATGTTCCAACATGATGACTGTATTATTTTGGGGCGCAAACGTATCGTACTTTATATGCGTGTAAGTGGTTGTATTACCCTTGTAAAATTATGTATAATTCAGCCGTTTGGCGGCGAAATATAATCTTATATCAATAAAAGCTTTTCAATTTCACAAGATCAAACTACTTCGGTCATCACTTGTTAAAGGGACTTAGTAACACTGTCCAGATACTCAAAACTTACTTGGAACTCTAGTGGTTCTCTCATACCTTGTCATATCATATTAACAATAAAAGCATGGGACCGGTTTCGGTTTTTACATTTCCCTTTCGTTCAAAAGATATTTACAATTGAAGTGTTCAGATGTTAACCGGTTTACGGGGTAATTTAAGCCGTGTACAAAGCAAGTGCAATGAATTAGTGAATATCACTTTGCATTTTTGCGCATTTCTCGGCCAAAAAAACATCCAACTAACGTGAAATGTTCACGCATTACTTTGTGGACACATTAGACACAAACCAATACACATTTTTTTTATCACTCATCACTTTTTGCACAAGTCAACAAAGTTACTAGATCCCTTTAAACATGCCAGATCTGAAATCGAGTGTTTACTCACTCACTCTCGAACTATATGTTTGTCTTGCCACTCCTCATGGAAAATGAGCAAGCTAATTTGGAATTGTACTTCAGAACCATCCTATTACAGTTTCCCCATTTTTCCCCCTGTGAAATTTCGGACAACGATCTGCCTGCCTCACTGTGCCATATCATTTGATTTTATATGAGGGAATCATAATAAAAAATAAATGCAGACTGTATGTTTGTAATGTGTAAATCTGCCAACTTTATAGTAGTTATGTAGAAACAATGTATATAAAGCGCATATAGAATGTATTGCGATTGATATGCGCTATATAAATCGAAGTTATTAGTATTTATTAAGAGGAGTTTATAATTATTCTTTACATCAAATTAATTATAGCATTAAACAAGGTAACGCAATGCTTCGCGGAACATACTATTATACTTTTTAATTATACTTGAATCCACATTCAGCATACAAAATGACAATTATAACTTGGCCACACTGGTACAGTTACAAAGTAAAGTAGTTAAAACAATCTTACAGGAATAACTCGGTATTCAGGGCAATTTAGAAAGTATAATACAAAAATAGAAGAAAATAGAAAGACAGACTTTTGAAACTATACTTGGTCGTTTACTCGTGAAAGGGGAAGGCCTGTCTAATCAAGACACCAAAGCAAACAAGCGTAGCGCCCCGTTTTTAGGCAACAAAAACAAGTCTGTTTTCATTTCAAACAAAAAGTAAAATCTTCAGCTGCTGTATAGGCTGAAATAGGCCACCCTTAGAAATACAATAACGAATTCATTGTTATGCTCCTCCGTGGAGAGCTAAAATAATGTACATTATGACCCGGTCCTGCATTGATGCGCCCTATATTTTAATAGCGATACACTTAAATTCACACATGACAGTCTACATAATGTAATAACATTGCTAATTGGTTCGAACTATAACATCTGACGCAGGTACTAAATTAGAACGGATCTACGCTAGTGTTGTTTTGTTTTTTTAAATATAAATTTGGGCCCCGATTGGTAAGTATGTCTTGTCAGCCATGCATAGGGAGAGCTATATAATTATGACCATGCTAAAAGGTTTAGAAGATATCTTATCAACGGACGATGGACATACAAAATTAAATTGTGAGAAAGTCACGAACCTTACACGTGAGAGAAACATGATTTTGTTCTCCTACATTAAAGTATGTTATTTGTGAATTTCGTAAAGCACCTTCATGGGTTTGTTGCATGATCAAATATTTAGTTAATGCTACGATAACCATATGGGCGTAGGAGGCAGGGAGGTAGGGAGACTGCAGCTGGCCCCTTAAGTTTTGAAAACGATCATACTCGGATAAAACAAACACCCCCAGATAGGGACAAAAGGGTGTCATATTCGGGCCAACTCATTTGGACAAAGCACGTCACATTTGGGCCAAATCATATCAATCATGGGGGGGGGGCATATAACCATATTTTTATTATTCGAGCAAGTTTTTATGGGGCAACTAATTGCGAGAATATTTTGTTTTGCTTGTCAGGTGAAAAAAGTTTAGGATGGAATTCGGGCGGTGTTCAGACCGTCCTAAGCCCCCCCCCCCTCCCCCCCCCCCCCCCCTCCCCCCCCCCCCCCTGGAAAGAAAATTTCCCCCGTACGCCGGTGGTGAGAACAGTTTGTAAACTTTCCTTAATCACTCTCTCGAGCATGGGATCGGGATAATGGGAATAATTAGCCTTGGGAGAGTTATTTACATTTCTAGTTTTTGTCCACCCATATTGCATGTTATTAGGGCAAGCTTAAATGAACATGATGAATAGAATTCATTATTTGGGTTTAGTTTATTTCGGAGGACTCCCATCAGCTTCCAAGCGTGTAATCGCGCAAAGTACTGGAACCATACAAATAATAATTGTGTAGAAATAAGACAAAAATAATTAGAGCTCGATTGTCCGTTGCCCGGGTGAAGGTTAAAGAGAGTTACCCTGTTTTTATTAAGCCCAGACACAGAATTAAACTTGTAACCACAAACAAGTTGTGTCCGTTCATGTGAGTATGCTGGAATATGCATCGATCGTTTATACGCAGTCTCAGTGGCTTAGCTACGTGACCCCCCCCCCCCCCCCCCCCCCCCATGATGTGCCAACGACAATCAAACAGTTATGGGAAATTAAAGAAATACATATTAAAGGGATAATACAGTTTTTTGTCGAACTGAATTTTAGTAACCAAAACCTGCATCATAACATTTGATACAAACTAATAGTAATAATTCCACCATGCTCGAGAGGTAAACAAAATTACAAACGACTTTTAAAAAGTTGTGCATGTGATGTTTTGTTGAATAATGATTAACTAGAGAGATCACCAACAACTATTTGTAACCTCTTTTGTAACGATACCAAGGTTCGGATATTTCCACCCAAGCCCTTTGTTATACTATTTCAACAATACTAATCAATTAGTTTGGCCAATAAGGTTATTTTCGGTAACTTTCCCAAAACTGTCATTTGGCTTTAATCATTCGACAAACACACCCTACAACAACCGGCCACGCTAGCTAGGCCACCGTATAATCTTCATATGAATGTTTTAGCTTTCTCTGCTCCCTCCCTCTCTCAGGCACTAAGTTCGGCGATTTTTCTATATTTCACTTAATACTAAGTACAAGCCGTATAAACGGATGGGAGAGAGCCGCCCACTTATACAAATTTGCCGCCCACTTCGGCCAATTGGTCTAAAACTTATTCTTAAATTCTTATCGTTCTCTTTCTCTCTCTTCCCTTCTCCCTCCTCACCCCGCTCATATTCTAGCAATGCACAGACCAGTATGCACTCCGATAAAATGAATGTTACATGTTATTATAAATTATTACAGTATAAAATATGATATGATTAGTTACACATATGGCGTTAATATTAATTTTGACAGAACGCCAACATTACAAAACAATACAAAATATCCCCCTCTCTACCACTCTCCACTCTCTCTCTCCCTCTCCATCCCTCTCCCACTCTCTCTTACTTTACAAGTCCTGCCCCTCTCGGCCTCTCCCTCTATATCTTTCTGCGTATCTCTCTTTCATCCACCCTCCGTCTATCTGTCTATCAATGTCCCTTTCTCCGTCTTGAATATTTGGTATAGGACTTTACCCTTCAATTTATATGAACTTACATTTCGTACCGTACCCTTAATGGAATCGGGTTTTAAAAAATGAGAAAGTTCATAACCTATATAAAAGAATAGGGTTAAACGTGACTTCAACAAAGAAAAAATTAATACATAATAACAATCACTGTTATCATCATCATTGGCGTATCGCGGGGTAACATATTGGGGCGGGTACCGCCCATAGTAAAACAAATATAATAATAATAATACATTGTATTTATACAGTGCTTAAAACAGAATTTCTATAAAGCGCAAATTATTATCAGTACCCATGATCATCAGGTACAGTTAAAATCCACACAATGATATTGAGTACTTTCTCAACTCCCTGGGGAACACATTAGCCATATGCTACCAATGGCGCGAAGGCTAATTAATACCCGACCATGGTACTCTTTTATACACCTGGGTAAGGAGCAGCAATTGTGGATTATTTCTTGTCTTGCGGAAGGACAAACGCAGTCATTGGGCATGCAGGTTCGAACTCAGTATCTAACTATTAGAACGCGCGCGCTTGACTACCTATCTTGCCACACCACGTCTATATATATGTTTTTGTTTTTGTCTGGGGGTACATTGTATGCATTCCTTTATTTGTTATTAGTAAGTTTTGTCACTTTCCACAAAAATTGTTTTAGGGGTACGTCGCAACCGTGCCCCCACCCCCCCCCCCCCCCCCCCACACACACACACCGCTCCCATCCCTTATACGCCACGGTCATGCAGGTATATTCTACCTAGATCTGTTACAAAAAGGTGTTATGAATATGGGCCAAGGTTCCTCGTGAACGGCCATGATTAATGTGGTTCGAGAACACAATAATGACTATTTACAATTCATCATCCTACATGAAAGGTATTTACCCAAGTTCAACAAGGGCGAGATGAATCGCAAATTTGCTAACTAGACATTTATTACAAATACAATAAAAGATGTTCTGTTTATGAAGTTCTTACTTCCAAAAGCTCTAAATCTACTTTCCATAGAAAATTGAGTTAGATACCGTATAATATTACATTAATAAGCTACGTAGCTATGTAGAATCCAATTTTTAGGACAAATTAAACAATACAAATAAAATATGGAACGTTCCATTTTTATATTCCCATAGGCATGTGTACAACGTTCGACAATCAAACCTGCTTTACTCTAAAGTTAAACAAAGTGGATTTAGCGCCTTTTGGAATTATAGGCTCTTCATATGAAGAGCTTAATTCCAAAAGGCGCTAAATCCACTTTTCATCAAATTGGATTTTCTTGCACGATTACATGCTCATCAAACATGTGCATTTAAATAACCATTTAACTCCTCAAAATAATTTTTAGAAATATGAAAAAAATTGGATCAAAAATTTTGTTTAGTTCCAAAAGGCGCTAAATCCAAAATTGTTTAGTTCCAAAAGGCGCTTAATCCATCATGTGATCAAACAGGCACGTTTTGACCAATCAGAGCGCAGTATCAGCGTAGCAGACGATGCCTATACGTACTAGAGAAACGCCGTTTGCCTGATCGCTGACATTTCATTGTAATTCTGTCTGGTTTAATTCCTTTTGAAAGCGTTGTGTAAGGACACACACCAATGACTAAGGATAGAATAGTTATTTACACAACCAGAGATCCCCCCCAAATGGCTGAGGAATGATGAATTCTGTGAAGAAGTAGAAAACGTACAGGCTGAGCTTCGACATCCTATTTGGTAAGTATTGCCCCATACACTCATTTTCGTGTTAGTATTGTAAGTGTCATATTGCATGTAAAATGGAAGAGCAGAACAATATAAACAGTATAAAATGAAATAAAACATACTTTTAGTTCTCAAGAGAAAGTGGGTTTTAATTTAACAGTATCTATTTGGGTATTGATCCGTTTTATATTATAGATCTGCTGCACCTAAAATACAGTGGCGTACTACAATACTTTGTAGATGTGGTGTAGCTGTAGCCGTAGAGTCGTAGACACGAGTGCTACTAGCTGCTACTTGTACTATGCAAGTACTCGCTAGCGGCAAATGAAAACTGCAATGCAGATATTGAATAGCATGCCATAGGCATTAGGCCTGCATTAGCACAATCAGTACCTAGCACTATAAGCCCTGTGTAGTTGAATGCATTTAACCCATTGCCTAATACAATATGGTTAGTGTGTGTTTTTAAAATTAATTTTGGATTGAGTCGTCCTACCAGGAATATGTACCCTGTAGATGTGGATTGAGTTGACCATACGTGCATAACTCAATAAGCCATAAGAAAAAGTGATTCAAACAATAAGCATTAATTTATCTTCTTTTTTCCTATTAATAGGGAATATCTCGGATTCTCGGTCGTCCTAGCCAACGTCAAGTTTGCAACCGACGATAGATGACAACTTCTACCACGAATCTCTGTCGTCATGCCCCACGTCGATCTCCATGACTGACGTCAAGTTAACAACCGGTGGTCGATGGTGACGGCAACTGCGAATCTCGGTCATCATGTCCCGTGTCGATCTCCATGATGCGACGACTGACGTCAAGTTCAACCACGGATGGTGGATGGTGACAGCGACCGCGAATCTCGGTGGTCATGTCCCACGTCGATCTCCATGACGTGACAACTGACGTCAAGTTTAACAACCGGTGTTGGATTGTGACAGCGACCGCGAATCTCGGTCGTCATGTCCTACGTCGATCTCCATGACTGACGTCAAGTTAACAACCGGTGGTCGATGGTGACGGCAACTGCGAATCTCGGTCATCATGTCCCGTGTCGATCTCCATGATGCGACGACCGACGTCAAGTTCAACCACGGATGGTGGATGGTGACAGCGACCGCGAATCTCGGTGGTCATGTCCCACGTCGATCTCCATGACGCAACGACTGACGTCAAGTTTAACAACCGCTGGTGGGTGGTGACAGCAACCGCGAATCTCGGTCGTCATGTCCCACGTCGATCTCCATGACGTGACAACTGACGTCAAGTTTAACAACCGGTGTTGGATTGTGACAGCGACCGCGAATCTCGGTCGTCATGTCCTACGTCGATCTCCATGACGCGACGACTGACGTCAAGTTTAACAACCGGTGGTGGATGGTGACAGCAACCGCGAATCTCGGTCGTCATGTCCCACGTCGATCTCCATGAGTGGCGACTGACGTCAAGTTTAACAACCGGTGGTGGATTGTGACAACAACCGCGAATCTTGGTCGTCATGTCCCGTGTCAATCTCCATGACCCGACGACTGACGTCAAGTTCAACCACGGTTGGTGGATGGTGACAGCGACCGCGAATCTCGGTAGTCATGTCCCATGTCGGTGTCCATGACGCGACGACTAATGTCCATAACACGCTGTGCACGTTACAGTGCATGATACTAACTCAAATTTTTTTTTCCAGTTTGACATGATTTTTATCAATATCTGATTTATTTGTGTCATTTTCTTGAATGGCTTTTTCAGAATGAGTAAAGCAATTTTGCAAGATAATCATAATTCATTACGTTTTTACTGATTGTTTATTTTGTTTCCATGTTTTCTGTGGATCTGGTTAATATACTTATTTTTCTGATTTTCTGAAATGTGTTGAATTAGGATAACAAGTGAGAACATGATGATTGAAGTTGTGCTTGGACTGCTTGGAGAGAAGATCATGATGCATGGTTGGCATCTGAGTGGAATGTGCTGAATGACGGTGGTACAGTAAAATGCTACACAGTGTTAGGGCATAGATATGGATGTAACAGGTCATTAAAACCTTGATTCATATTCTAAAATAATTCTTATCATCACAGGATAACATTCATTTTTAATCTATAACCAACCATACGTATAACCTGTATATTCTGATATCATGCGTCAAAATTTTAATTCCAAAAGGCGCTAAATCCATGTTTATTTCCAAAAGGCGCTAAATCCGGTGAAAAAATTATTTTGAAAAAATATTTAAAAATAACTACTATAGCAGGATTTCTTTCATGAGTGTTTTTTTAATGTGTTATGATAGGTTTTCAATATGTATGAAATTCTCAATCATTGAAAGAAGTGAAAGTGGTCTAATAAAAAACATTGATTTACTCGAAAAGTCCAAAAGTGGATTTAGCGCCTTTTGGAATTAAACTCTTCATATAATGTTTTCCATTACAGTTGATTTACTAACAGTACACATAATTAAACATGCGAATTTGGTAGGGTGCGGTCAGTTTATATAATAATTTCATATCATTATGTAAACTTATCGCACCCTCTGTCAACTTCTTTGGAAGTGATACTTTTCACACATAATTTTATGCGGTATTTATCTTTCATTCTACCGACTATTTAATATGTTTTATTCTCCTCGAGTGGGACCAACGATTTGCAAATCACGTCCATATAAAACAAAAATGATATATAATAGGCTTTCCCGTCCATTTTCAAACTCTTTGTCATTCAATCTTTTATAAAATGTTACTTTAATTTCGTAACGAGAATACCTAATATGTGATACTGCCAACTTCGATTTCGTCTTTTGGTCGATCAATTTTACAAACATTCCACTCAATCTGGTAATTTGTCACACATTATCATCAATCACAATTCAAATCCGTCGGTCTCAAGTGTTGAACACATTGTTTTTCATCATTTTTACACATCTGTCATTATTCGTTCAAGACCATTCGCTATAGTATAAGACATGTAAGTAGCTCGCCATGCGCGCTGAATTAAATATCATGCAAATAATAGTTTAAATATTTCACCCTTTACTGTAAGTAGAGGGGCAAATAATTTAATAGTAAATGACTTTCTTTGTCACGTCATTATGAAGCTATTCGAAACAGCTATATAGAGGTCAATCGTATAATTTGGTCTACTAATTATACTTATCTTATACAATAATATTTACTTTCCCTTTTTAACCATCTTTTGCCATTGTTGTATGCGTTTACTCTCGACCAACCCACCCACACACGGCCTTTGTCTAGATATTTGTTCTGTATTGAAAGACATGAATTTAAATCGTGTTATTACAAACGAAAGTCGCGTTAATAATTGACTTTACCTACATCATTCTATTGTAGATATCTATTTAAACAGAAGCAGTCTTGGTCTAGTTGACACAAGGGCGGGCGTGGGAGACCGGAAAGGCTGCTTAAAGGGACTAGTAACATTGTCCAAATCCTCGTAACTTATTTGGAAAACTCAAGCGGTTCGCTCATACCTTGTTGTATGCATTAACAATAGAAGCATGGGACAGGTTTAGGTTTTGGTTGTTCGAATTTCTATTTCGTTCAATAGATATTTATGATTGAAGTGTTCGGATGTTGAACTATCCACTGGATAGAGTCGTAACCGTGTACATGTTCACACAATACCCAGTGGACATATCAGATAACATCAATATACATTGAATCAACCATTCATCACTTTTGGCACATGTCAACAAAGTTACTACAGTAGATCCCTTTAAAATCATGATCTGTATTTTTTTTAATAGGTTTAATTAGGAATAAAATGCCATTCATTTAACTATTTTTTCGTACGAATCCGTCATTTATTTGCATGTCTTGACAAAGTTCTAGGCCACGCGAAATCAACTTGTTCTACGTCCAAATTATAATTCTAATTTTGTTGATGGACAAAAACACCTCCTTTCCGGGCAAAACTATTACATTATTCTATACTTTTCGGATTCATTATCGATTCTTGTTCAGGCAGGTGATGCTTTAAAAAAAATTATTTTGACATGTGCACAAATTGACAAAGGGTTGATACAATGTGTATTCGTGTGATCTGATATTACTACTGAAAAATGTGTGAAAATTCCATGGTTAGCTGAACGTCAAAAATGAATGCTGAACAATGAGCGAATAACTTAAGTGACATTTTGTTAGCCCATTGCACTAACTATGTACACGGTTGAAAAATCGGTAAATTGCCACTTGGTCTACACCCATTTGGTCTATTCCCATTTGGTCTACTCGAAAATTATGAATCTGGCGGCTTAATTATGATTATGATTATGGATTGTGATTAGGGTTAGGGTTGTGGATTAAGGTTAGGGTTAGGGTAAGGGTTAGGGTTAGGGTTAGGGTTTTGGAGGCATCAGGTAGTAGACCAAATGAGAAGTAGACCAACTGAGATTAGACCAAGTGAACATAAATCGAAAAATCTCCCAATTTTAAACCTTTGAACCCGAATACGCCGTCAAACATAAAGAGAAATTCAGAAACCTGAAATCAACGCCATGCTTATACACTACAATGAGGTTTGCCAGAACCGCTAGAGTGCTATAATTTTATGTTATTATTATTTTATATTTTAAATCAAACATATAGAGAAACTGACCAGAAATATAATGTGATTAAAAGAAGGCAAAGAAAATGGGATTCCAACGGGATTCGAACCAGAGACCCGAGGGTTTTCTATAGCTCAGTCGGTAAGAGCACCGGTCTAGTAATCCGGAGGTCTCGGGTTCGAATCCCGTTGGAATCCCATTTTCTTTGCCTTCTTTTAATCACATTATTGATTTATTTTGTTAACAATGTTACTAGATCCCTTCAAGCGTGATATTCAGCATTGGCTGGGATCTGCATAAGCAATGAATTATATTTTGTTAATGTGGGATGATCTATTCATTTCAAGGGTTTTCCTAAAAGTAACATTCTACTTTGTGTTTCTACCACAGTCCTGAAGGTATACTAATCAGCGGCTTATCTGCCTCTGCCCACTAGATGGCGACAAACAACACGAGATGAACTATCACTTCGATTTACGTTTACCTCATACAATTATGTATTCGATGGTTTCAATAAATCCACAAGCTTGCATGCTCGCCTACATCTGCATGACGGTCGTTCCATTTATTTGTACATATAATAACCCTTAAACCCTGTCGTAGTAATGCTTTTTTTAATTTGTTATATTGTGTTTGATTGCAGTTTGATTTATTTGATGTATTTTATGGTAGTGAATAAAACGAATTTATTTTAAATTATTTATCAAATTACATATTCGCAACGATTTACTCTGCTTAAAGGGATAGTTCAGTTTCGGTACAGAGAGTGCAGTTTTGGTCAAACTGAATATTAGTAACCAAATCCTGCACCAAACTAATAGTTATAACTCCACCATGCTCGAAAGGTATAAACAATTACAAATGACTAAGCAAAGAACCTGTCATCATTTCAAAAAGAGCCGTCAAAACACAAAATGGCGCTCTCGAAAAGCGCATTAGTTTAAACCATTTTTTTACAAAAAATTGTGTATGTGACGTTTTGTAAAAATAATGATTGAATAGAGAGATCATCACAAACTATTTAAAACCTCTTTTGTAAATTTGTGAAAATTGTGAGCATTTTATATATTTGTTTTAAAAGACAAGTTCAAAATGTCTGTATTATTGTGGGGCCCCACAATAATTACGGTCATATTTATGGATATTTCAGCTCATTCTGAACCGATTTTGATCAAATAAAGTTCATTCTGTCATTAAAATTGTATGCTCTTTCAAATTTGTCTCTCATTTTGTCATTACCTCACAAACATTTTCTTGTAGCGCCCTATATACCAAATTCAACTATACCTTTAACTCTGCTAGAATATCTCTATAAAATATATATTCATAGATGACAGGGCTGGGTATGGATTCAGAAATATGTATAGTTGCCAACTCGGGATAAGTTAATTTATAATACTTTGTGCATTATCATTTTGCACCATAGTTCACCCTGTCAAACCAACATACAGTGTAACCAACAATTATTTGGACACCCTGAAAAATAGGAAACTAACTATTTTGATAATTTTTCAAAAATGCTCTTATATTTTATGTTGATTTCAACAAAGCAGCATCTAATAAACACATACAATGAATTTTAGGCAGCTTTTTACCAAACATTTTCTTCAAAATTTGTTCTAGCATCATTTAAATCAAAGTTATTTTTTCAAGGTGTCCAAATAATTCTTGGGTACACTGTATGTATAGAATTACTATAAAGTACAATTTGAGTGCGATTTGATGAATACTATGGGCTCATGATTCCTTGTATACATAGTTCGTTTTTACAAGTACATGACGAACTTATTTCTAAAAGGCGCTTCTTTATAATAACAAAATGAGTAAACGGTATATGAGGGCTATATAACGAGCTATGTCTATGTAGATTTCCAAGTTATAATTGTGGTCATAATATGGAATATGTAGATTTCATAAATTATGTTTATAGGTACAAAATATGATAGATATATTAAGTCCTTCGGCCTCGTCCTTCTCCACAGTAAATTAAGTCTATTATTATCGTTTCTTTTTAATTCAGATAGTGTACTCGTATATAAAATTTAATAGACTAATAATCTAATCTTAATCATTGGTACATTAGTTACATTATAAATGTTGTCCGGGTTTAACATAGCCCCTAAGTGCGGCTGATGCATGCGTCAGAACAAAATTATAATGTAGACTGAAATACTGAGGTGATTCAACAACCATTAGTGCTTTCTATTTTGGGAGCAACGCAAATCTAAGTGTTTATGTGACTATAGTATTAAGGTAATGCGTTTCCATGACTTGTTTGCGTAAAACATAACATGTATCATTCATTTTAAATTCAAATCTAGTGGCGTTTCGTAGTTTAAAGCGGTAGTACAGTTTTGGTAAGGCTGAGCTTTAGGTACCAAAACCTGCACAATAACATTACAAACTAATAGTTATATCTCCACCATGCTCGTAGGGTATAGAAAATTACAAACGACTAAGGAA
This sequence comes from Echinarachnius parma, assembly GCA_037951105.1. Taxonomy (NCBI): domain Eukaryota; kingdom Metazoa; phylum Echinodermata; class Echinoidea; order Clypeasteroida; family Echinarachniidae; genus Echinarachnius; species Echinarachnius parma. Next base: position 24,378 of record JBAMJV010006408.1, on the reverse strand, counting down.
AAAGCCTGTTATCATTCAAAAAGAGCCATTAAAACACAAGAGGGTGCTCTCTAAAAAAGCATTGGTTTCAACCATTTTTCATACTAAAGTATGCATGTGATGTTTTGTTGAAATAATTATTAAATAGAGAGATCATCAACAACTATTTAAAAAACCTCTTTTGAAAAATGTTGAAAAAGTGTTAGCATTTTGTTAATTTTTTTTTTAAATCATCGAATAAATCTGGGCCCCAGATTTAATCTGATCAGATATATTTATTGATGTTTCAGCCATTTCTGAACCGATTTTGATCAAATAAAGTTTATTCTGCCATTAAAATAGTATGTTCTTTCAACTTTTACACTCAGTTTTTCATTATCTGACAACAAAATTATTTTGTGCAGCGCCCTCTATAATAAAACTGAACTACCCCTTTAACTGAAAGGAGTGGGGGTGTAAGTTGTAAGGGGTGCACTGACTGCACTCCAAATATGTCTTTATAATACTACAATCTAAAAAGCCTTAGCTTTATATAACTTAGCTCCGTCACTGATATGTTGTCCTAACATTTCCAATACCTTACTGACTTACTTGGCTGTATAGGTGCATACAGGACCACGGTGTGTCCCCTCGCTCCCGTACGATATATCATGTTCCACTCAGGTCTGCCTGCCTTCCAATACCATCGGAAATTATTATAAGTGCATGGTAAGCATATGAAGAGCTTATGTCCAAAATGCGTTATGTCCACTTGTTGAACTTGCTAGAAAAGAAGGTTCCGTTGGCAAACTGTGAAAACATGCCTATGGGAATATAAAAATGGAACGTTTCAAATGTCGATTTTGATTGAATGTGTAATTTGTCCTCAAATTTGATTTGATTTTTTTTTTTTTTATAGATACGTACCTTATAAATGCACTGGTATCGTTAACTCTATTTGTATGAAAAGTGTAAATAGCGTCTGAGCTCTTCATATATGTCTGTATGTATAGAATATTAACAAATTGAAGAAAAAAAAAAGATTGGCCAGGAAATCAGCGAAAGCTACCAACAGCTTGATGTCACGATCGCTGCTTCACCCAGCTACACAGCAATGTGACAAGCTGCGGCGGTCAATTATGTGCTACTTATGGCATACTAATGTGGGTACGCGTGCATAAGTGTGTATTCGCTGGATAGTCGCCAGGGGAAAAGGAATTATTTTCGTAGCTAATTTCCCATTGAGTTGGACAGATTTAATGCGCAATGTATGGGAATCTAAATCATTACATAACGCCGTTTGGATCCCTGCCCTCATCGTAGGAAACCTTACCACCTAAACAGACCTATTTTGTTCATCCCGATCATTCATGATCACACATGATATACAGCCGCGTCCGGTCGAAGCATTAACACATGCAGTGAGCCGGTGGAATCGACCGGGCTTGTCCGGCTATATTATGTAAGGGCTGAACGTAAAGTTCCCCTCGCCTCCTTATAATTTTCATCTTGAATTGTACTTTTATTCTCGACATTGACTAATATTTAGACCGAATTTTGCATCTATAACTCGTACATTTGGCATTTCAACAATATTTCTTCATATTCAAGGCTGTGCAGGCATGCAGCATGTTTATTTGTAAATTTACAAAACTCGACCAGTACTCAAGCATATCGTTAACCTTTAATAGCCATGTTACTGCAAGGTTAATCTATAAATGCATCAGCTACAATTTGTATTTCAGAAAAAATGAAGAGACGTACATATGAGCTAATCATCTGTGTCGACTCCATAAAATCCCCCTGAAATTTCTTCATGCAAGTCATTAACATTATTTAAAAGAAACTTGAAGCAGCATCTTATATCTAAATACCACTGATTTTATAACCAATATATTCATTATACTTTGTTAGGTATACGTTCTCAAATTCAAATTCATGATTTTGTAATTTTGTAATGATTACTCCAATTGTTATTACTTGCCATGCACGATGTCCCTGTCATATTTTGACATTTTGTCATGTATGTGTCTTTTTAAAAGTGTTGTTTGTTTTTTGTTTTGTTTGTATAAGTAAATCACTTTAACACTGTTCGGGGAACTACGCATCCACAAGGCCATTTGGCTTTCTTTGTAGTTTCCTATTTTCATTTTGCTTTATACTGTGAATCCTAATTTGTGTATACATCTATGTAATGTTTTTATTTGAAATGAAAATGAATAAATGAAATTGAATCAATCTAATATAGCAGCTTTCTAGGAATTTACCAGCCTCAAAATGTCAGTTGGACAACGATATGTTGCTGTCTTTTGAAATTAAACGCAAGAAACAAGAACTCATCATTCTTCATAACGAAACAGCGGTTGGCAGCTTCAATACATCATGTACATGGACAAAGTTGATATGCGTATGTATGTATGGGATTGTTTGTACGTGTGTGTGTGTGTGCGTGTGTTGTATATCATGCGTGACTTATAATGATCTAGTTAAAATTTTCTATCCAGAATGAGAAAATCTCTAAATAATCATGATGTGTAGTACAATGTCGGGAATGTGTCCCTTTAACATCAGCATACACACACAGGGATACATTACAACGTTTTCCTAATAAAGACAATTATTGCCGATCCCAGATCTTTTTTTGTTTTTGAACCCTGATATAGAAAAGATACATTATATAACCAGGGAACTTCCATGACCATAAGGCCTTCGAGAAAGAGGTTCAACAGTATTTTTCATAAAATTAAAATAAACAAAAACTGCAAAAAATCACATAGTTAAAGGTATAGTTGAGTTTTGGTAGAGAGGACGCTACACAATATATTTTTTTGTGAGATAATGAAAAACTGAGTGTCAAATTTGAAAGAGCATAACATTTTAATGGCAGAATAAACTTTATTTGATCAAAATCGGTTCAGAAACGGCTGAAATATCCATAAACATACCCATTTGTAATAAATGTGGGGCCCCACAAGTATTCGATAATTTTGAACCAGCCGTTAAAATTCGTTTTAAAATGCTTCCTCTTTTCAAAAATGTTCAAAGAGGCTTTTAGATAGTTGTTCATTATCTCTCTATCTAATCACTATTTCAACAAAACATCACATGCACATTATTTTATTTAAAATGGTTTAAACAAATGCATTTTTTAAAGCGCCTCTTTAGTTTAAACAGCTCTTTTTGAAAGATAACAGGCTTTTTACTTAGTTGTTTGTAATTTTTGTATTCCTTTTGAGCATGGTGGAGTTATAACTATTATTTTTTAATATAATGGTGCAGGTTTTGGTTACTAAAATTCAGTTTGACTAAAACTGTACTCTCTCTACCAGAACTCAACTATCCCTTTAAACAAAAACCACATCAGATATACTACATCCTGGTCATAATAATAGACACTCACACAGTCAACATAACGGGGTTTATTAATTCGTTTATCTCACACACAACCACAAGAAACACCCCAAGTATTATAATTACGGAAATTACATGACTGTGGTCACATCGTTACAAATGAAATAGTTTTGGTTTTAAATTGAATTAATTCGTCTTCATGTATTGAAAACGACATACTTATGAACCCAGTTCATTGTATGCTTAGCAGGCAGATCACTATACACACTCAGTGGCGTACCCAGGATTTTTTCAGGGGGGGGGGGTTAGAAAAAAATTCTGTCAGCGGGGGGGGGGGGGGGGGGGTAGTCGTAGAACATTTTCGAAGGCGAAATCCGCACATTTTCGAAATTTTCGAGACCGAGACCAAGGTTTTTCGCACTTTTCGAGGCCGAGACCATCGAAAATGACGGTCGAGACCGCTCAAATTTGGTCTCGAGACCAGTTAAAATTTCAAAAGGGGTGTTTAAGGTTAGTCATTTTTTGGTCAAAAGGGGGGGGGGGGGGGGTTGAACCCCCCCCCCCCCCCCCTGGGTACGCCTATGTACACACTTACAGTATACAGACAGCAGTGGTGTATCTAGTAAAGCGTGGAGCAAGCTGAGGCTGGCGGCCCCGGTTTTGAGACAAAAATACAAACAAATACACATACATTGAATAATTAACATTGTTGTAAAGCCATAATAGGGCATGTTGATACGTGTGAATAATTGTCTTATACAGTCAACCTGTCTAAACGGCCACCTGTCTACAGCAGCCGCAGCCAACCTGCCTTTAGTGGCCATCAAAATGTGATCGCCTGAAGAGAAAAGCAGTGTAACCTGTCTACAGTGGCCACTTAAAGGGATAGTTAAGTTCTGGTAGAGAGAGTACAGTTTTAGTCAAACTGAATTTTAGTAACCAAAACCTGCACCATTACATTACAAACTAATAGTTATAACTCCACCATGCTCAAAAGGAATTATAAAATTAAAAACGACTAAGTAAAAAGCCTGTTATCATTAAAAAAAGAGCTGTTTAAACTAAAGAGGGCGCTTAAAAACGCATTTGTTTAAACCATTTAAAATAAAATATTGTGCATGTGATGTTTTGTTGAAATAGTGATTAGATAGAGAGATAATCAGTAACTATCTAAAAACCTCTTTTGAACATTTTTGAAAAGAGGAAGCATTTGAATACTTGTGGGGTCCCACATTTATTACAAATGGATATGTTTATGGATATTTCAGCCGTTTCTGAACCGATTTTGATAAAATAAAGTTTATTATGCCATTAAAATGGTATGCTCTTTCAAATTTGACACTCATTTTTTCATTTTCTCACCAAAAAAAAATTTGGTTTAGCGCCCTCTCTGCCAAAACTCAACTATCCCTTTAACTTGATTCTCCTGTGGGTGGTCACTATTCACAGGTTTGACTGTATGTAAATTTACACACCTCCCCTCCCATTTAGATCCATAACGCCCCCGTTCGTCGATGGCTCGTTTCGCACTGCTTTATAATGCACCAGTCCTGCATACCTGGGCCATGAAGCGAGGGAAATGTCTTATGACTCGTATCATTATGTCCTTGTATTTATCTGTCAGCACACATCAACAAGTCAAGAATAATTGTTTTTTCTGCGTCCTTGCCAAACCTAGAACTGAAGATAATACGTTTTTTTTCTTCTGTTGTTGCTTCAAATAGGTCCTAGTATATATGATTTAATGGGGGTCCGCTCGCTATTCATAAGGACAGCTATTCTTAAGGACCGCTATTCATAAGGACCGCTTTTCATAAGGACCGCTATTCATAATTTGAAAAGAGGGCTATTATTCATAATGGTCATTATTCATAAGGACCGCTATTCATAACTGAAGAAAAGGGTCGCTATTCATAATACGGAATGAGGGTCGCTATTCATAATATGAGAAGAGGGTCGCTATTTATAATTCGAAATTAGGGTCGCTATTCATAATACGAAACAGGGTCGCTATTTATAAAATTACAATTTCGCTTTTTATTGGGGGCCGAGTTCCTTTTCTCAAATTATCATTATTATAATAAGACTTCGTTTGTATCAAATGATATAACTAGGAAAACATTTCACTACCGCGGCCTGCGAGGGTAGGAATGATTTCGCCCGTAATTATGATTTTTCCCCTTCATAATTATTTCTGTTTCAGGTCCGACACAGTTAGGGTGTACAAAATTGGAAGAACACAATTCAGAACATGCACATGAGCGCTTTACCGACATAAACGATTTAATGACTACTATAATTATAATAATAATACATTTATATACCGCATTTTCCATCTAAAATGTTCAAAAGCACTGTAAGTCTACATTATTGAAAGAGGTGAGTTTTCAATTGTTTTTATTGAAAGATTGAATGAAGCTTGGTTGCGGAGGGTCAGAGGTAGTTTATTCCAAAGGTTGGGTGCTGCGGAAGCAAATCCCCGAGTGTGGGAAGCATCTTGGCAGATGGATGGTTCAGCAGGGTGCCTTGTGAGGAGCGGAGTGAGTAGTGGGATGGAGGGCTAATTGTAATAAGTTCAGTCAGATATAGCGGAGCAAGACCATGGATACATTTGAAAGTGAGAATGAGAATCTTGAACTGGACTCTGGACCTGATGGGGAGCCAGTTGAGTATACATGATATACAATGTAATTGAATGACAATGTGATAAAGCTGGTTTTTGTTACCGATTATCATGTTTAATGTTAGGGGAAGATGAGTACATGTAAAATGTACAGAACAATTTCAGAAAGCGTGATTTGTTCTTATATTGGAAGTGCGATTGATGGGTATATGTGGTGAGACCACATAGTGAAGTCTGATCCAGTGTCTCAATTTCAACATGTACAATGATTTCCCCTAATAATGATTAGTATAAATTCATATATTGTGAAGCATTTTATCGAATGTGAGAGGATACTGCATTGAAATCAACTCTGTGGGTATGCATGTACCATTTTGAAGCAGGAACTTGTTGATGGAATGGAATACTAAAGATGTTACCTTTCTTTAATAAGAATTTGTTGGGTGGTGGTACCCTTTAAGTGATCCATTAACGTCATACAATTTAAAAGAAAAGGGTATCTGAAACTTCTGTCACGTACCACTATCATTGTAAGATTATTCTCAATGGTATGTGATATTTGCATAACAAGGAAAATGTTTACCAAGTGAACACAAACGGAAAATAAATGTCAGATTTATACTGGATCACCTGCGTAAAAATATCAAAATTCCGATTAATTCGACTACAATCGATTAGTGTTCGGGAATGCCTTTTTATTCAATCTTAAATATCTCTATAATTACGGAGACTATGGGTGGAATTCACAAAGGAGGTTTTTAGGAGGTTTGTACAAACCATGGTTTGACGATGGTTTACATCTATGGAATGCTGCTCGCATACCGTAAATTGTAAATCAACATTGTTAACAAGTATGGAGTTTACATTCCTTCTCCATCAGTTTACAAATGGCATTCCATAGATGTAAACCTTGGTCAAACCATGGTTTGTACAAACCTCCTTTGTGAATTCCACCCATTATGACGGAGACATAATGACATATCAAAACCCATTTCAATGTTATGTTACCATGGTTAGCATGTGCCAAACAACAAGGAGAATGTCCAAAGCTCCAAGTGATTTTCGGTTGAAATTTACAAAGTTAAGTTAATGGATCACTTTAACAACACGGGATGCGGTTGATCTGCTTCGCAGTCAAGAGAGTGTTTGATGGGCGACGCGTCGAGGGTCTGTTGGTTTTGGTTTCGAATAAGTGCCCATCATTGTCTGGAAAAGGGTGGCGTAGCCAAGATAGAGGTGAGTGACATGCACGGGGGCGTGGTTCCCAAGTATTGCCTTCTAACGGTTGGTTAGTTGGTTGTTTTTTGTTTATGGCCTGGTCAGATATCAACGGATAGCGGAAACAAATGCCCAACGAATAGAAAATTTGCGAAATGAAATTATCCGGTGGTGAAAGTCGTCTCCATTGCTACATGTACAAAACATAGAACAACGTACATCACCGGACAAGGAACGGACAAGGAAAGAAGACAAACGGAGACGAACGGATTGACAATTTTGCTGTTCGTTTGGCATACGTTTTCGCAATCCGTTGATATGTGACCGGGCTATAAATAGACGCTTTCAATCAAAATACTCTTACTACGTATGATTTGCGTTTGGGACCGCCTTTTATCGTCACTATCCGAGAGGCGCAACCAATAGGTTTCGAAATCGGGTAGATTTACACTAGGCACCTTTTCGCCTTTACCTAGCTCGACCCTTGTGGTAGCCTTTTTTTTTTACAAAGTCTTGGGACTAAAATTCAGAAAAGACTGGTGGAAGCTCTCTCGCTGGAAGTGGTTTGGCTTCAACCTTGTCCTTCCCTATGTTTATTAGCGCCTATATATGTGACTGATAATCACCGCTCATAATAAGCACAATACATCATTACCCTCGCCATCAGACACACTCGCAATCAATCCGAACGCGACAAGCACTTTCTGCTCCCTTGGGAACAATGTATTATGGCAGCCATAAGACGCACTCAGCGGTATACACGCACACAAATGCATACACGTTCCACTCCTACCGGGTCCTAAATAGAGAGCAGCAATAATGGGTAAAGATAACAATTGCATCTGGGGGCTGTTTCACAAAGATCCTAAGTTGAACTTAACTCTAAGTTGGACTTAGTAACTATGGAAAGACGTTAGTTTCTATGAAACAATTTTGTAAAATTTATTTTAAAAGGCATAAAATGTTGATTCAAATCATTGATATTTTCTATTATCAAGAGAATTTCATGTTTTTGATGTAAAATTTATGAAAAGTCTAAAATACTTGCATTTTTCCTTTTGAATATATTTTGTTTCAAGGCTACAAATGGCTTACCATAATATTTAAGTCCAACTTAGAGTTAAGTTCAACTTAGGATCTTTGTGAAACACCCCCCTGATCTTTGCCCCATTTCATAACAATTATTCAATCGTTGTAAGTGTCAACTTATTGTAGCTACCATGGCGACAGCTGTATGCTCAATGTCGATTAGCTGTTGACATGGTAGTTACAATAATTGGACATTTAAAACAATTTCTCTCCAAAATGCCAATACAAATAGAAAAGCTGACGATGATTTCATCATTTCTAAAAACATGTTTTTTTATTACACTCGGGAAGAGTTAAACATTTACAAAATAATAAAATCACATTCGTGTTATCCTAGTCATGTTACAATACTCGTATTCAAGCAGATCATTTTGGTGTTAGAATGTTACAGGCAACCCTCGATATAATGAGGAAAGAGCTGAATATTACAGACAAACCACGAAATAACGAGGTCTGGAATTACGAGATACCGCGTCTAACGAGGAAAATATCTGCGGATCAGACCAGACCATCTCATTATAACGGGATTCTCCTGTATATACTGGAATATGACTTTTGACAATGCAGGGTAAAAGTACCATAAACCTCAGTGGTAAAACTGAAGAGAATGTCAATACCTTGTCACATGATGTATTTGGCTTGTAGTGCACACTACGCAGCATTCTCACGTGATTTTGGCAAACGTTTGAGGAATAATTCAGATACAAAATCAGGCGTCCCAGAGATAAAACCGACAATAAAAACCCAAACAGAAACACAATCAAACAATCGAATTATACATAAACGATATCAAGCGTATCAATTCCATGGAAAATATAAGTTAGATGATTGTAAACTATTCCAATGGATAATATGGATCGCATCAATAATTATATTTAGACCACAAGTCAGACCAAAACAAGTGCCGTATCGCAAGTTTATTTTTATACGGTCTTGAATAGCACAGAGAAGATACTTCCTTCTCCAGATTATCACTTTTTTATAATATGAACTTCCTTTTGGCAGTCAACGTGTTTTTATAATCTCGTGATTTTCGTTGTTCCCTTCCTGTTTCTATCACCATTGGGCCCCGTTGCAGAAAGAGATACAATCGATTGCAAGTTGCAATTAATCTTTAAGTCAGAAAATTTGCGCTTTTCAACCATTCGGATTTATGCATTATTTTGGTCACATGATCTGACTTACAATAAATGTCAACAATTTCTACAATCGATTTTGTATCTCTTTCTGCAATGGGGCCCATGTTACGTTGTATTTCCATAAAACAATGTGTTGCTACAGAACTATCGACATGATTCCAACATACATGTATAGCTTTATTCACTCGTTATATTGGATATCTTTAAAGGGACTAAGTAACATTGTCCAAATCCTCAAAATCCAATTGAAATTCTAGCGGTTCCCTCATACCTTGTTGTATTCTTATTAACACAAAAAAAGCATGGGACAGGTTTCGGTTTTTCAAATTTCCCTTTCGTTAAAAAGATATTTACAATTGAAGTGTTCAGATGTCAAATTATCCAACGGATCGCCAGAACCGTGTACAAAGTCAGTGCAATGAGTTAGTGAATGTCGCTTTGCATTTTTGCTCATTACTCGGCCATATAAAGTCCATTTAACTTGAAATGTTCACACAACACCCAGTGTACATATCAGATAACAACAATATACATTGTATCAACCACTCATCGCTTTTTGCAAAGTTACTAGATCCCTTTAAAGAAAAAGAGCTTTATTTCAAAAGGCGCTAAATCCACTTTCCATAACAATTGAGTTGAGAGTAAAAGTACATCAAAAAGCTACGTATCTTTCTAGAAATCCACATTTTATGACAATTCACACACTCAAAATCAATATAATTATGATACGTTAAATGTTCATATTCCCATAGGCATGTGTACAAATTAATATGAACAGAGGAAGCTGTTCCAAAGTAGAAAAAGTGGATTTAGCGCCTTTTGTAATTAAGCTCTTCAAAAAGTAATGGTTATATTAATTTTGAAGAGCAATCATTGTAATACTGTAATCAAGATATGACAAGTCATACGTGTTGCCATCGATACATTTGTATGACTTGAAGTTTGGTTTCGATATGTAATGGTTATTGGGATAATTTATTATTAGTAACTCTTTAAATTACACTGTGTACTATTCCATGGATAAACCTATTTAAAAAGACAAATAAGACATCATTATCTTTGTACATACTTAAAAGGTAATCACATCAGCACACAAAGGTAATAATACAAGAACAATAAGAGAACACTTAAATATATATAATATATATAGAGACAAAAATCTAGAGTTCTTTTTTAACTCTATAATATATATTGTTATATATGGGGTGGGCATTGTCGGTAAATTACAAATTTATGTTTTAAGATACCATCGGGGGGAATATAATACATTTAAAAAACGCGAAATAAAAAATGGAGAGATTACCCTGAGAATAAGACAAAGTATATACCATACCCACACCGATCAATGTGCATGTTATACTCTTGTCTAGCTGCACGAAACAAGTGTCAAGGCCCATCTTCATAATACCCCGCTAGCTTAGTTCCATGCGAAGTGTATTTCAAATCATACAGTTTAGTGAGCAAGAAACGTTTTTCTAGTCCCTAACTAGGGTTAGCTGGGTAAGCTTTATAGGTACCCACTTAATTAACCCTAGTTAGCAACTAAAAAGATCAAGAAACATCTGTCCTAGTCCCCAACTAGGGTTATCTGGGTAAGCTTTATAGGTATCCATTTAATCAACCCTAGTTAGCAACTAGAAAGATCATGTGTTTAATTCCAATAACGCCATCCAAAATAGACTTAGCTAGCAACTAAGCTAGCAAGGAACTATGAGCATGGACCCTGTGGTCTATAGCTTTTCTTGATAAAGATTAACTTGGAACACGTTAAAAACTTATACTCTGCAGTGCTAACCAAAAGAATATCATGAACACATCCTTCGAATGAAAATGAATAATACAACATTTCGTCGGGTGAGAGTAAGAAGGGCGTTTTTTAATTTTTGTTATTGAATAAAGCCTGGCGCAGACAGAGCCGACTCGATCCGATCCGTCGGAAGCCATTCGGGCCCGATTCAACATGTTGAATGGGCCGCGACTGAATCGGACCGACTGTGGCTTTCAGTCGGATCGGGTCGAGTCGACTCTGTCTGCGCCGGGCTTTACGCGTATTATCTTGTAGGTCGGGTCTCCTGTAGATGATACGACATTTTAAGGTAATAAGTATGTCTTATTTTGGTGACATTCCACAAAATATTAAAGAGAGCCACCTTATCGGTTCCCACATGGCGTACAAAATGTATACAATCATGGTTATTTCCGAAGTACAAAAGGTGACTTAGCGCCCTTCTCTTTCTCAACTGAATTGAACAAAATGTAATTAAGCCCGGCGCAGACAGAGCCGACTCGACCCGATCCGACCCGACCCGACTGAAAGCCACAGCCTGTCCGATTCAGTCGCAGCCGATTCAACATGTTAATTGGCAATGCAAACAGAGCCGATCCGACTGAAAAACCAGCCGGATCGGGGCGAGTCGGCTCTGTTTGCGCCGAGCTTTAAGCACATTGGACCGTCTATTACCGTAATTAATTAGACCATTACATTCACGAGACACACATAAACGAAAGCTAACATGGCCACCTCTCTGGTTATTGATTAAATGAATTTCATGTGCGTCAGTAACCAGTACTGGTACGCTCAGAAAGATTGTCTCAATTGTTTTGTTTTTCTTCAAAGTTTAACATGTTATTCACACACACCACTCTAACAAGCAAAACAAATAAATAATCTATCTATTGGCCTGAATTTCCATTGGTGGGTTCAATTGTAACCTGGGTTAAATCGCATGGTTCTGCATGGTGTCTTTAGTCCGTGGACTATTAAAATGTAACCGATAAACTCGGTTGGGAATTCACCAATGCGTGCACAATTTCATACAAAGCCTTAAATAACTTAGCAAGTACCCTTAGATGAGAACTCGGGCCTTATGATACGGAAAAGTTTTGAAATTTAAAGCAGACACTATAACACAGCCTCTGAATGCAGGGCTGCCGAAGCCGCGACGGACCCGTTGGTCGCCCACTTTTCGTGCTTTTGTTTGTAACACTTTCTGACCTGCCTCACTATGGCACACCGATAGGATCTGCACATGAACAGGTAGATAACCGCGTTTACCCAGCTGTTACATAGCGCCGGGACGGAGATCAGAGTTCCGAGCGTCGGCGGGATATACGCGCCGAAGACTACGGCTGATATCATAGTCACTACGAGAGGTAACCACAGCACGAAGAATGCCGACGTGAGCACGAGTATCGTCCGAACGCCCTTCAGTCTATCGACGGTATAACGCACGGCCGTCGGTGACATATTGGCGAGCTCGCGCGTCTTCTGAATGGTGATGATCATGAGGCGGATGTTGACGAAGAGGAGGACGCTCGCGGGGAGAAAGAAGGAGCAGAGGATGATGATGATGAGGGGAAAGACCGGATCCACACTGTCCAAGTACAGCAGCGCGCACAGCTTCACTCCGTCATACGCACTTGGCAACTCCCGCGCGACGAGTATGACTAGGGACAGCACAGCGCCAAGCACTAACACCGCTATTAAGCACATCTTCGCTCTACGCGGAGTCATAAGCGTCGGGTAGTGCAACGGTTTCATGATCGTCAAGTATCGGTCCACGCTCACCATGCAAAGACACAACAGCGCCTGGCACGATATCATCGTGTAGATAACAGCAACTAGATCGCACGTTGCGTGCGTGTGTGGCCAGTTACCGTTCACAGCTAGCACCATCTCCGTTGGGCAGCACACCAGTCCGGAGAGGAGATCCAGGGCCGCCAGCGCCCGCAGGAACAACCTCGTGTTGTCGCTGAAACAATCGAGCGGTTTCCGCATGATGTAAAGGTTCAGTATGTTGCACGCCAGGATGAGTATTAACGTGACCGAATACAGAGCCAGAGCCACTATTGTGATGCGGTAGTCCACTAGGCTAGTAACCGTCTTGTCAGTCGCGTTGCCAGGCAAGTCGCGTGGCAAATCCGACGCCAGCTCAGTAGTAATCAGCATCCTGGCGTAAACCACCGTTGCCTCGGCGATCGAGTCGTTATCCATTGTCATGGCCGTGGTTCTCAGATGAAAATTGAAAAGTGGATGATGAAAATATATTATCCAGTGCGAGTGTATTACACTCGCTCAGCACCTTCTATCCAATTCAATCTTCAATATGATTAGTGAACGTCACATATAATTTGTCGTTATTAGTACGCATTATTGTCGCTCACATGAAAATACGTTATTCCGTTGTAAACAAAACATACGCATTCCTCTGAAACAATAACAGATCCCAGAATACGTTGCGGTCCGTTCACGATAAAGATAAAGAAGTCACTCGAAAATGTTGTTAGTTTGTCGCGATTCTAGTGTTGCATTTCTAAATAAATATCGAAAATACAGGCAACTGGGCAGTGACGTGAAGACTAGTGTCTTTCTAGGGAAAGACGATTCAAAACGCTCACAAACAGAATAATTACAGAACGAATGTAACTGCAAATTAGTTCTTTCTATTACACCAAAGGAGGCAGACAAGCTAGACTAATTCTTGTGTCAATATTAGTCCAGAAATGCCGCTCGCCATTAAGTGATAGCGCAAACCAATTAATCCATCCTTCATTAAGACCGACAAACGGGGTATTAGCCCACTTTCTCGCTGATGATTTCCCGCTGTCTCGTCGATTATTTCACGCCAGACGTGTTACAAACAACATTAAAAACTTCTCCAAATTAAGCGGAACAATGACGTCATCAATTGGTCCTAGAAGCATCACTTCGCGGTCTGCTTTTCAAATGTTATCCAAACATGGCGCGCGAGTAATAGCGGCAATCAGACACACCTGAGAGAAGTCTAATAGGAAAATCCACTTAATTTGTTAACGATAATTTTGCACGAGTGCAAATTCCACTTCAGTCTTCTACAATGGGTATTCTTCAAATGGAAAGTGATGTTTCAGCAGAGTGTCTACAAGAGGTAACAGAAATGCTATTAGATTCTTTTTCATAACAAAAGTTGTGGCGTTAATTGTTCAACATAACACAATTCAGATAAAATCAGAACAATTACAAAATTCGTTTCCCATATGATGAATAATCACCGTGTACGTCTTATCAGCGCTGAATCAGATCACAGTAATGAAAACTAGACGAGAGTGTTGATATATCGTATCATGTTCTCGTAGGTATCCTTGGTGAACATAATTATGCGTGCAATACTAATAAGCACAATGATAAGCAGTTTTGACAAAGGAATCGAATTAAGAAGTAGAACAATATATCAAATTTCCCGGGCTCTTGACAGAATACAAAAACAATGGAAAATCCTGCAAAACGCTTAACTCGTAGAATCCGGGTTGAACACAATCATATTTGCTTGTTATATGGTTCATGTGGATCCTTGAAGCGATGGGTTAGTTATTCCGTTTCAAGTGCGTCACGAAAGACTCTCGATTGGACGTATGTCATCCCGATCATGCGGACAATGAAAACATATACTAAATCAAATAATGTCCACTCTCTGTTTCGTTCACGTGTTGTTTTTAACGACAACCATTAATTAGAACATGTTTACACGATTAGCCAGCCGTACCAGGCGGTAATCAAATCATTAGTACCTCTATTAAATATTTCAAGAGAATAATACATCCAGTACAATCTTTCTGGCTAAGTTCATTGACACAGTTCGTTCAAGTTCTATGAAATATTAATTTTTGTAATTGTGTGTTAATACTCAACTTTCTCTCAATACGTTTCAGTTTCTGCACGAAATGTTAAAAACTCGTCAACTCGACCTGACGCTCATTGACACGAGTCAACTTTCTAAAGTGACGTCACGTACCCTTGGCGTGACCTTCTGAACCTCTCAAAAAGTGATGACGTAACAATGCGTTCACATGACCTCGATCGGCATAAAGTGTATCACATGGGGCGTTTGTCCACCACCTTCAGAGACGAGAATTCCAACATTGGAGGTGACCTGATATATATGCAAATATTTTCTCTTTCTTCCTATACGGAGGTATTGCTGTTTCTCGAAGCTTCCTCATTAACAGCGAAGGCGGTAGCTTATAAATCACAATTTGTTAGTTTTCTTAAAATGCCTCATGTGCAACACTCAAGGTCGTTCCTGATGCAGAAGCATTTTTGTATCAACCATTAGATAATCAACAGCGATGGAAGAAATAGGTCTGGGAGATATTAATGCTACCTTATTCAATCCTGACACAATAGTTTCTGGCGGTGAAATTCAATCGAACGTCCGATGGTCCTAACATACCTGATCATAAAATGTTTCTTTATAGACGATGTAATTCTCAGTGTCTAAATACGTGATCATATTATGCAGATTCCCCTTAAGCAACTGGTTAATCGCGCAGCGAAAATAATCCGATGCGGCTTAAATTGATAGTAGCAGTTGTCCGCTAAATGATGAAACTGGAGCTGGCAGGATCTATTAACGCTGCTGGATCTCATCACGCTAATGCGATAATGGATATATCAAGGTGGTTGTAGGAATCCAGGTAGATAATATATTATTACGCGTTGTGTTTCGAAAGCCGCAAGATACAATGAGTAACTTGTAATGCCTGTTGTGTTTCGAACGCCGAAAGCTACAATGAACATTACTTGCTATGACATTGGAAAAGTAATCCTCCCCAATTTAATGATTGCAATATATTACTGGCATCCAAATTCTCGATATAAAACCGAACTATTATGTTTTCGTGAAAATGTTTTACGAAAAGAAAACGCAGATTCACGAAATATGTTCCAAATTTGTTATAGCATGCACCGTCTTGAAATTAATATTCCTTTCCAGATTTCGCGTCTCTCTTCATAATTTCCTGTGTTATCATTTTTAGAGGCGTTGATAAGGATTCTATCAAAATTGACAACGGCGTTTTGCAGAACACATCCGCTGGGCATGAGTACACGACGCAATATCGGCCGTCGTCGTTTAGTTCAGCGATTGGTTTGAGAAGGTGTTGTTGAACCTTGGAGCGTCCGTTCACATACCCGGTCCTCACCCAATTACGTGCACTTCACGAATGCGCCAACTTTTGACCGACTAAAACGAGATGTTATCATCGCACGATCGAGTAATGCCTCCTCCTCCGCCGGGTCTCGAATGCAAATGAAGAGCCGACAACGCAAAACGATTTAAAGATAAGTGATGGTTCAAGGCGGACGGATTTGGAACCAGCCAACCAAACAAGTGAGAGTATTACATCAGGTTGGTCAAAATGAAAGTGAGAGTTTCACCGCGAGACAACCGCAACAAAAATGAGGTGAAGGTTTTTACGGCGAGATGTACTAGTAATGAGGCGAAGGAATAGAGAAAATCATTGGCAGCGGGGCGATGCGATGCGAGGCGAAAGAAAGTGTTGGTTCACAGCGGACAGCGAGACGGGCGGAGAGAGAAAGTGGTCCTTGCCGTCTGAAGTGCGCGTGTGGTTGTGGCCGGCTGCTAAGTGCTTGTAGGGGGAAGCGACGAACACTGTCGTATCTGTTATCGTCGGTGGCGCCCTTGATTCCGTAACGCGATCTCGTTTGCTAGTACCATGTAGTTGTTGCTTCTTGGAATCTGAGCATGGAGATATAAAGACAGACAAACTTTATGTTAGACATGAGTAATACAAAGATGGTTTTGTCAAGGACGAAATGCGACACTAAGAGTTTGAAATGAAATCTGCTTATATTCTGTTCAACAAACGTATTTAAATGAATAGCACGTTCTCCTAGCTGTGAAATAACATTCATAATTGAGTTGTTTCGGGGAAACGTGTTGCATATACAGACAGCTGTGTTATTACGGTTATCTGTAGTAGATCTTAAAATGTTCATATTATAGAACCAGAATGTAGAATGTCTATTTCAAAATATAAATCGATAGGTCAAGAAAAGAGGAAAAGGGGAGGTTGAGAAGAAGAAGAAGAAGGAGGAGGAGAAGGAGAAGAAGAAGAAGAAGAAGAAGAAGAAGAAGAAGAAGAAGAAGAAGAAGAAGAAGAAGAAGAAGAAGGAAGAAGAAGAAGAAGAAGAAGAAGAAGAAGAAGAAGAAGAAGAGAAGAAGAAGAAGAAGAAGAAGAAGAAGAAGAAGAAGAAGAAGAAGAAGAAGAAGAAGAAGAAGAAGAAGAAGAAGAAGAAGAAGAAGAAGAAGAAGTGACCGACATGACCAAGGATTATTTTGCTTGTCCTGACTGTACCCAACATAATACATAATAAAGAAGTCTCTTGGGACTCGATATTCTGAATAAATATTCGCGTTTTCGGCGAGTCGCACGTCTTCAAAAAATTGTATGCATATTTTACAGGCGTTTTTAAGTTTTTAAAGAAAAAAAGAAACAGAAACGACGCAGTATTTGACCCAAATTTCTTTAACTTTTTCAGATCCTCCGTGGATGGTGATAAAATCATCAATATTCAATTGAATGCATAATTATAAAACTAAGGGTTGTTCAGGTTCAATTGGGCGATGTTTGTCACGCACATGGAAAATTATGACCGCAATTTCTCTCGATATTTCGAGGCACTTCAGTTCATACGTAGAATTCCTCGGATGGTAATAAGAGTTACTATAGTGCCGCGTCAAATGAATATGTTTATTGAATATACAGGATGGGTCAATCGAGTTCGAATGTTGGAATGTATCTGGTTACATTTACAAGAATTCTGTCTTTAATCGAAATTGTCATGAAACTTCATATCTCTATCTTACATTTGCTTTGATTAATTGGTTATGGAAGGGGTTAACGATATTGATTGGATACGTTGTATGATCACGGCTAGACAGGATAATTAAATCAGAGTCTCTTACAAAACATCACACTACGCAAGCCTCTCCTCCCACACCCTGGGGTGTTTCACAAAGATCCTAAATTGAACTTAACTCTAAGTTGGACTCTTAAGTATGAAAAGCCATTTGTAGCCTTGGAATAAAATATATTGAAAAGCAAAAATGCAAGTATTTTAGACATTTCAAAAAATTTACATCAAAAACATGTAAACCCCTTGATAATAGAACATATTAATGATTTGAATCAACATTTTATGACTTTTAAAAAGAAACTTTGCAAATTTGTTTCAAAATAAACTAATGGCTGTCCATAATTTCTAAAGTCCAACTTAGAGTTAAGTTCAACTTAGGATCTTTGTGAAACAACCCCCTGTCTCATTTTCTCTACATCGTATATATTTTGTTCACGAAACTTCAGGCGCTTGCTATTATCTTATCTATGATCCCCATTTAAAAAGTAGTGTTTGTGATATGTATAAATATTACATTGTACATTGTATCCCTTCGTTTTTTTTGGTATGAGTGGAGATAAATAAATACATGAAAATGAAAAATTAAAAATAACAATATACGAATAGATCTACCGTCCCCAGTCCGTCTGGACTATACGGGACGACCGAGTGAAAGTAAATAATGTGGTATTATATTCATTCGCATCATGCTTTTGGAAAGCTGAAAATATTCGGATAATTCATTTTGGGAATACTGCGTAAGTACTACTTTGGGAAAGGCCTGGAGGAAAATCAGCTTAAAACAATAAAAACAAATTCAAATCGAAGTATAGTGCGATTTACACCGAACATACTACAGAGGATGTTGAACTATTCGATTTATTCGTCTTGGGAAAATGTGGTATTTCAAATGCGTATTAATTAAAGACGTATTTGGGGATACGCCTCATGGAGAAATTGGCTTAAAGGGATCTAGTAACATTGTCGAAATTCTCAAAATTTACTTGGAACTTTTGCGGTTCTCTCATACCTTGTTGTATTTGTACTTAAGCATGGAAGAGGGTTGGGTTTTTCAAACTTCCCTTTCGTTCAAAATATATTGACGATTGAAGTTTTCGGATTTGAAACTAACCACTGGAGTGACTAGATAGTCATAACCTTGTACAACGTCAATGTATTAATGAGTACCGGTAAATGAATATTAATTTGTATTTTTGCTCATTACTTGGCCGTATAACATCCATTTAATGTGAAATTTTCTCACATTACTCAGTGGACACGCCATGCACATTGTATCAACGATTAATCACTTGTTGCGCATGTCAACAAAGTTACTAGATGCCTTTAAAGAATACATTCAAATGAAGAAAGAATTCCTCAAAATAATAATCAATGAACAACGACTACTTAGAAGAGTTGACAGTTTTCGGAGGATATATTGTGGGAATACATAGTACTGTTGTGGGGGCCAATACTAATGAAAATTTACCCGGGAACATATAACAAACAAACAAACAGAGATAGCAAATAAACAAAACAACTACAGAAAAACAAGAAAAAAAAAGGAGAAAAAAAAAAAAACTAAAAATAAATAAAAGAGAAATAGGAATTCTTCAAATATTTTAGGTTTTACAATAAAAGCTAATAATACTGAAGAGCTTCAAAATTATTCCAAGTATTCGATAGGGGAATCCATATCGGTATTGCACGTTTCAAGGGTGTCACTGGTTGCGCGTACCAGGATCAATACGACTGGTAGCTATGCCTCTAAACACGCTAAATTTAGAATTATTCGCCAAGGGTTGCCTCTTACTAAAGGCCATTACCGCCCTCTCTGCTTTGAAAGAAGACGATTCATGATAATTTGCATTACAACACTCTCGTGGGAGGGTAAGGACCGTGGGCGTCACCCATAGCACCCCGCCTCGACCGACCCGATTCGACTGGTTTTCAGTCGGATCGGCTCTGTACGCGTTGCCTCACGAATCCGTTTTTTTTTTCTTGTCAGGAGCCAGTCGATCGGAGGTCAGTCGAGGCCGATTCAACATTTTAAATCGGATCCGACTGAGCGAAACCGACGCTAGCCTGGCTGTGAAGATGGCGGAACGGATCAAGTCGGTTCTGTGTGCATTCGGCTTTAATGAGACATCATTTTGTTAGTATATTATTATGACGGAAATAGTGCAAACGAGAAGAAATGCACACTAGTTGTTTGGGGGGGGGGGGGGGATGGGGGCGAATTAAGGGTATTGTCATAATTGCAGGTCAATGATCGAAAATGTATCATTATGAGGAAGGACTGATGTAACAGAATCTAAATATAGATAACATCAAAATATCACAATTTATTACTATCAGGTTCGCCAAGAATGCACATCACTGAAATAGTCGATTAGTATTTCCCTTTCGGCTATTTCCCAATAGAGGGGTCGCCATAGCAACAACAAAAAAACTCTCCAGTTTCTGACTTTTAAGACTTACTGGCAGTATTTTCAGAGCAAATAAACGTTACTTTACAAGAGGCGAACTTGCGTATTAGTGCGATTTCCAAACATAATCCTCTTATCATCTTGTTTAAAGGATACGTGACGGATTCTCGGGAAAAGGGAGAAAAAAAGGAAAGAAAATATCCGGGAGGGATAGGTCGAAATGCCGTAAAATAGCCCCCAAACCACCCTCAGCACTGGCTGATGAGCTGCATAAAGTTCCTCTCAAATATTAGTCTCCGAAATTGCCCCCTTAGGACGAGGATATTTGTATCAGTGATGCATTTACTTTAGGGCTCACACGTTAGGCGTGGAATGGACAATTGCGTGATTTCAGAGCAATACAAAGAGGAAGATTTACACGAAGCAGGACAAATATATAAATAGGTAAAAAACGCATTAGGAAAGCAAATCAAGCTTCTACACACTGGTACAGGGGGTGGCCTGATGCGCCCCCCTCCCCTCCCCGGCACGCACGAACACACATACACACACACACGCACACGCACACACACCCACACACACACACACACACACACACAACAAAAACAACAACATACATTTTATTTTCTTATAATGTTGGGTAGGGTACAACGACTGATCTAAAACTATTTTCTTAGACATATCGCGTGGTTATGTTACGATGCTGTATGGGAGGACTTGAACAGAACGAGGTGAGAAAGTGAGATATTATTAGGGGCCGGAAGCATCTACTGAACGGGAGGAAGGGGGGGGGGGGGGGGGGCGGTTCCCCCCCCCCCCGCCCTAAAAACAAACAACAACAACTTAAAGGTCATCAAGCGTGGGGATGCTACACAGTGGGTCGCCATATTGAACTAGGCTAGTATGCGCGCACTTTATTAACACTGAGCTAACGTGCATTACGCACAAGATGGCGCCGCGCATCTGATTTGACGAATCTGAACTACCTTTAATATACCTTTTTTCTGTATGGGTGTGTTTGGTAATATAAAATGGAAACAAGAACAGAACGAGAGGGAACAGAACAAGTAGGGGCCAGTGTGGTGCTAAAATCCGTGACCTGCGAAATCCGTACCCAGTAGCAAATGCGCATGCGCTTAGACATTTGGAGGTGTGTCTTGCGAAAATCGTGACCATTATTACGCCGCAATTTCATGCTAATAACAAATTGACACATGTTTTATCAAATGTTTAAATGGCGTGAATGGATTTTCTTAATCCACCGTCGGGTTTTGACAACACTTTGTGCTTCAAGGAGCCTCAAGGAGGGATTTTTGCATGCTTTATTACACATGGCATGAATGGGAACGGAATTTCGCAGGCAATTCTCCCACAGGTGCGCATGAGCATTTGCGACTGCGTACGGATTTCGCAGTGCGTACGGATTTAGCGTGACACCGGAAGCATACGGAACAGGGAGAGGGTGGTCCCCGAACTGCATACCCCCTTGTGCCTAAATGCTACTAACATTGACTTATGAGACGCTTGATGGGCTCATCTCATCTAAAATTAGATTCCCTAAATTGTCGTCTTAGGAACGTGCTAATTTGTATCCATGCTGCCTCTAGGCTCTACTCGAGGCTGACGGATGAGGCGAGGAGCGGGAGACAAATAAATAGAAAGACACATAAAATAGATAGCAGAGGAAATTAACACAATGATGTGATAAAATAGACTTATATAATTATTATACAAGACAAAGAGAGACGGCGGAGGTGTGGTTGATTTATAACCCATCATTTATAATGATAATGGAAGATAAGGGAAACATTGATTGTGGAGAGAGAGAGAGAGAGAGAGGATAAATGAGATACAAAAACATAGAAAACGTAGACAAACGTAGACGGTTTATAACCCAACAGTACTAATGATAACGGCAAATAAGAGAACATATAGCATGAGGAGAGAGTGGGTGAGAGAGATATAAAAACACATACAACATAGACAGAGACAAACAGATAAATTAGGATAGGATAGCATAAATAAAAGAAAGAGAGAAAGAGAGAGAGGGAGGGAGTGGGTGAGTTATAACCCAACATCGCTAATAATAACGGAAAATAAGTAAGTCGGGAGAAAGGGGAGAGGGGGGAGAGGGGGAGAGGGGGAATGATATACATAAAACATAAACATACAGACAGAGAGGGATAGAAGGGAAAAGGGGGATGGCTGAACAGCACGAGAAGACAGTAAAGCACGTAGAATGACGAGAAGAGAGAGAGAGCGAGAGAGAGAGTAATGGAGGAGGGGGAGGGGGGGGGGGGGGGTGTGTGTGTGATCATGATGGTTGAGAAAGGAACTGGTAACGAGAGGGGGAAATAGCGAAAGGCATGATCGGGAAGAATGAGGCAAACGAAGGAAAAGGGGAAGAGGTACTCCAGTTTAAAAAGCAAACATTGAAAAAAAAAAAACACGTACAAACCAAGACTGGCTAAGGCAAGTATTAAAGGGAAAAGGAGAAATGGAGGTAAGAATGAAAGGTGAAAATTGGAGAAAGAGACAAATAGAAAGCGTAGGAAATTGCAACAAGGTAGCAAAGAGGTACTCTAGTTGGAGAGAGGAAATGAGATTGGGTTTCGACAGGGTGGAGGAAGATTAAGACAAATAAAATGCGACGGGAGGAGAATAAGACAAATTACGCAATTTGATGAGCTTTTATACGCAAACGGACAAGTTCAGTTATCGCGTGCACATGTACATAATGTTTGTGGGATTACATATAATCCCCATGTCTCATTATACAGTATTTGAAGAGCTTAGTTCCATAAGGGGCTTAATCCACTTTCCATAAAGATTGAGGTAACGATATCAGTACATCAATAAGCTACGTAGCTATTTAGAAATCCAATTTTTATGACAATGTGCACAATCAATAATCAAAATATGGAACGTTCCACATTCATATTCCCAAAGGCATGCGTACAAAGTTGGTCAAAGAAATCTGCTTTTCCTCCAAAGTTGAACAAAGTGGATTTAGCGTCTTTTGGAATTAGGCTCTTCAATAAAGAAGTTCATTTATGGCCATCAATTAATCCACCTCCTTCGTTTACATCGAAAACCTTTATTTTATTTTAATAAAGTCAAACTTTTTAGATGCAAAATCATTCCGAAGTATTTATTTACAATTTATGTTTACATTGGTCACAGAACCATTACTTGAATAATAATTCACTTGGTTTCTGCGAAACCGCCATTCAACAGACTCCGATTTGAAATGTTTTTGTTCTTCTTCTATGTATCTTAAATATATACGTATTGTGTGATGATACGAAATGAATGAATGAATTACTAAAAATAAGTTAATAATTATCTCGCTTTCTATCTATATTCATAGATACATTTAATGTCACCCAATCATGTCCCTACCGCAAACAGTATAATTTGGGCAATTGGGCGAAACGAAGTGACGTGTGAGAAAATAATATTATACCAATAATTAAAGGGATAGTTGAGTATTGGTCAAACTTAATTTTAGTAACCAAAACCTGCACCATTACGGTACAAAGTAATAGTTATAATTTCACCATGCTCGAAAAGTATAACACAATTACAAACGACTAAGTAAAACCCCTGTTATCATTCAAAAAGAGCCGTTACAAACTCAAGAGGGCGCTATTTAAAAAAATCACTGGTTTTAGCCATTTTTCATACAAAATTGTGCATTTAATGTTTTGTTAAAATAATGATTCAATAGAGATATCATCAACGACTTTGTAAAACATATTCAGATTTGTTTCCAAGTAGTCTTTAAGCATTTTTAACTTTTTTTTTCTTCTAAAAAGTCTAAATATCCCCCGGTGATTACCAGTGAAGAATATTTTGAATAAAAAATATACTTATGGATATTTCAGCCGTTTC
>JBAMJV010006407.1:130000-136031 GCA_037951105.1 Echinarachnius parma | reverse complement strand
CCTCACAGGTTTCTCAAGCACTGGGTCTTGGTCTCGACCTCGAAAATTGTTGACCGGACCTGGTCTCGGTCTTGAAAATGTCGTAAATTCGCGGTGTCGACTTCGGAAATCTTCTACGACTACCACCACCCCCGCTGACAGAAAATTTTTCTGAAGAAATAACCCCCCCCCCCCTTTGAAAAAATTCTGGGTTCGTTACTGGTTACGCCCACATAAACACACGCACACACATTCACCTTTTATCTTACATAGTCTCAACCATTATTTCATCAGGCTATATTTTTCATTTTTTAGATGTACTTTTCAACATTGAATCTTCACTTTTCGTTATTCCTCGGTCACATTTGTCTAGATCTGTTTGATGTTCAATTATGTAATCTGTATTTTCCTATTTTTACATTCATTCGTTCATCATCTTGTCTTAACTTTATCATCATGCGAGTTCATAATGTAATTTCATCACATGATGTTATTTGTCATGTGATCGTTATTGTATCATACTTTTTGTTCACCATTTTGTATTTTTATTTCCATCATGCTTTCTATATCATACATGTAGCACGATGTTAAATAACATGTCCACTGCACATTTTTAATTTGAATGCCAATGTAATGAACTTGTTTGCCTATGCGCGAATTCGAATGACCGAAATGACACCCGAGACTGCTAGGATGATATTGAATGCCCATTGGCGAAAATCAGTGCCTATCTCGAAATTGGTCGCTCTGTTACTCAATATGAATGACCCAAAACGATTTTGAATGACGATATGTCGATCCAAGCGTGGATTAGACGAAATTGAATGCTGCTTATATGAAATTGCATGAGAAAATAGCGAAATTGATCGGGAAAACCTATAGTTTTAGTCAGGACTTCTCTATTGGCACACTTTCAGGCGATCCTGGCCCACTGTGCGTCTGCGCTTCGCTCACTAAAATTGAGCTAACTATTCAATAGTTAACTGTATTTCTGGATATTACAAATCCCAAAGCTTCCGGGGGCTCCGCCCCCTGGACCCCCAATAAGCTTACCAATATGGATATCCCTTGACTTATTCTAGTCAGGGTTCCATCAGGATGCTTGCAATCTATGTATCTATCAGGCTAAACTTCATCTTGGACAAAGCCCACCTCATAACATGATGCTTGCAATGTGCACGTAATCTTTCAATTTCTAAACAGCTGAATTCAAAAGCTTCTGTGGCCCCCTACCCCCCCCCCCCCCCCCGCTTAGTCATAAAAACCCGGGCACGCTGCTGGGTTGTCGCTTCGCTCCCTCGCCAGAGATGGTCAAATTACGAATCATCCCCCCCAATGGCGAGAAGAAATCGACGCCCTTGGTTATACCAGGCTTAGTTGGTGTTACTTGTATGTCTACGGTATTGCTTTTTTTTATAGAAATTGAAACGGGGGAAAACATTTGTTGTTTCTTATATCCTTTATTCTCTCTCCTTTTAATTCGGATGAATGGTAAAGAAAAGGCAAAGATGGATACAAAAATACCCAACAAAGTATGCACCAAATCCCACCATTTTATCATAAAAATTACAAAAGCTCCACACCGTGGGAGGGGGGACACCCCCCTCCAACACCATCCCCCCTCGGTCGCTTCGCTCCCTCGCGTCGTGGGGTCATCCATAATTGTTTTGTTTGGGCCCCCCCCCCCCCTATGGAAAATCCTGTGTCCGCCACTGCCCCCCCCCCCCCCCCCCCCCGCTTACAGGATTCACAACCACTTGGTCTTGATCTCGGTCTCGAAAACATCAAATTCACGGTCTTGGCTGCGACAATTTTCTACGACTACCCCCCCCCCCCTCGCTTACAGGTTTTTCCAACCACTTGGTCTTGGTCTCGGTCTCGAAAATGTCGAAGGTACTTCTACGACTATACCCCCCCCCCCCCTTAACAAATCTTGGGTACGCCACTGCTACTACTACTACTACCAGTGGCGTAGCGAGGGTCAACGGATTGGGGGCACAACTGCGAGGGAGCGAAGCACCCGAGGGGGGGGGGGGGGGGGTGGGGAGGGTGTGGGAGGGACCTTTTGCAAATTTTCACTCGAAATAATGCAATCTGGTGCGTACCTTGGAAGGAAATTTGATAATACTAAATTAAAGAAATCATGACTTAAATCATCTCCCTCATGATTAGACCGCTATACATTATAAATTAGTATACAAACACAATCGAACCTACACAAATACGCCCACATCGTCCGTGCATGTCTATACTTATTTGGGGGAGGGTGTTTACCACCTCCCACATGGATAAATGTTCGAAATTTGTGTTTAAAATATCACTTTAGAAGTATGGTCATTATTATCCTTATCATTATTATATCATTTTGTAAGATTTTTAACAGATTTAACTCCGAAAAAAGTGAGGATTGTTTGTACTTGTACAGGCCACCCCCCCCCCCCCCCCCCCCATCAAAAAGTGGGGGATATGTCCCCTATCCCCCGGGATCAAACGCCCGTGGACACACTAAAACTCACGCTGTTGATCCCATGTGTATATCCTGGTGGAACTGTGGTTTCTGGTGTACATTGTCTGGTTAGGTGGATCTGTAAATGGTGCGCTTAAGATGTTTTCGGCTACTTTCCCAAAACTGTTATTCATCTTTAATGTAGAAGGATCATTTTCAAGAAGGGGGCAAAAGGTTCTCTAAAGTAGGAGGGGCATTGCGAGGGAGCGAAGCGACCAAGCGGGGGAGGGTATCGGGAGGGGGTGTGCCCCTCCCATTGTAGGGAGCTTTTGCACATTTTTGTCTTTTAAATTGCGCGCTTTGGTGCATACCTGAGACAGACTTTCAAATGTATGGGGGTGGGGGGCATTTCCCCCCCCCCCCCCCTCGTCCACCGCCTGTTGTCGCCCATTTTTCAAGTACCGCGCACGACACGGGTCCCTTGGGTTAGGTTCAGTAGGCCTATGCTCAATTGATGTAGATGTCGACTCTGGAGAAGATGACTGGTGCTCTTACAATCATTATCACCTTGGAACGGGTGCATTTGGCTTGAAGTAATTAGTCAAGGAAGTTTTTCTTTGCCTATACAACTATGCGCCTATAAGAGCGGGAGGCAGCTGCAGGATCCTGCAGAAGCCCCTGGTGGACGATATACCATGCGCTAGGCAGTTTATTAGGCCTACGCGCTCTATATACTGAAATGCGGTATTAACGGAGTGTCGATCCTCGCGCGCGGGACTGACAATTCGAATAATTAAAGGGTGACTAAATTAAAAACGCATGTTGACTTTGGTTGATCTATAATAATGAATACATCACATATCTGTTGACTATTTGATGTACATTTTTGTCATATATTTTATATTATTTTTGTAATAACTTGTTTCTACCTGCTAAGCTTCACCCCTTGAAAAAACCTGCCAGAAGCTATTGACTTCTGTGACATCATAATACCATTCAACCATCAGTCAGCTAGATGAACAAAAGACATTGGTATGTCAACTGACCACCTTTATACAATGCCCACTCACCATGAAAAGAAGGGTTTCAATGAAAACATCCAATGCTCATGCAATAAGGTACTCAGTGGGTGAGAACATATCTTTTGTTTATGTCTATCTAGCTGACATGGCTGATCGATGGTTGAATGGTATTGTGATGTCAGAGAAGTCAATGGAGAAGGTTTTTTTTAGGGGTGGATCTTATCAGGTAGGACAAAAATAATATTAAAAATATGACAAAAATGTACAGCAAATAGTCAACAGATATGTGATGTATTCATTATTATCAACCAAAGTCAACATGGGTTTTTAATTAAGTCACCATAACGTCATACACATATAATGTACTAGGAAATCCCTCATATCAAACAATTCGATCATTAATATCTAAGTAAAGTAAGAGAACAAACCGTTTTATTGCTCGAATTTTTAAAACAAATAATACTATGCGTAAGGAACGTTAACGGTAAAATGTCATCAGATTCTTTTAAATGAACTTACACTGGCGTACTGGTGTGGGAGGGGGGCTTGGGGGCGCTTGCCCACCCCCCCCCCCCCCCCAATACAATTTCAATCATGGCTTATATCTAATTCGATACCAGTGATTGAAAAAAATGTATTTCTTTAGACAAGATAACTCACATTTTACTTCATGTCAAATCAAATTTCCGTGCATAATTTCAAGTAAAACATTACAAAAAACACCCTAACCGTGCACGGACGAACACCCCTCCCCCCTCTCGGTCGCTTCGCTCCCTCGGTAATTGGTCTTGTCTACGTCTGGAATACTTTTTTCGTGTTGTTGTATCATACATAATGTGGCTTTTGATGCACTGTTGAACTGTATAATATATTTTTGGGGTGCATATTTTTTGTTTTCTTTATGAAACAAATAAAAACTCTTTTCCGGTCGGTAGTATCATAACGCACTTACCCACATTATAGTACATGTCGTCAAGTCATAATTTCCTTTCTAGGTATGCATCAGATTGCAAAGTTTCAAGTCCAAAAATGCAAAAGCTCCCTACCGTCGGAGGGGGGACACCCCCCTCCCACACCCTCCCCACGCTCAGTCGCTTCGCTCCCTCGCAAAAATTGGTTATGCCCCCAAATGTTTTTGCCCATTACGCCACTGGGAACTTAGTAACATTGTCCAAATCCTCAAAATCTCATTTGAATTCTAGCATATTCTAACAATAAAAGCATGGGACAGGTTTCAGTTTTTCAAATTATCCTTCGTTCAAAAGTTATTTCAAATTGAATTATTCCAATGCCAAATTATCCATTGGATCGTGAAAACCGTGTACAAAGTGAGTGCAATGGGTTAGTGAATACCACTTTCATTTTGTTCATTATTCGGCCATATAACATCAATTTCACTTGAAATGTATTATTTTATTTCACTTGAAGTATTAATATAAATGGCAAAACCAGAGCAGAAATCCCGTCGGTTTTTAATGCAACGCCTTCAATTTCACAAAATGATACATGCATTTAGCAACAGTACACTTTCGACCCTCTCCCAAATTCAGTTGTACCGTACGTTTAAATCATGAAATATCCTCGATAGAGCTCAAATATTACCAAAAAAACGACACAAGATTAAATTATTGCAACGCTTGATTTATGATCGTCATCAATCAAATAAATTTATTGTTTCATTCATTCGTTCATACATTCATTCATTCATTCATTCAATCGTTCGTTCGTTCGTTTGTTTGTTCGTTTGTTTGTTCAATCGTTCGTTCGTTCGTTTGTTTGTTCAATCGTTCGTTCGTTCGTTCGTTCATACATTCATTCATTCATTCATTCATTGAATTATTCATTCGTTCGTTTGTTTGTTCGTTTGTTTGTTCAATCGTTCGTTAGTTCATTTGAAGTTTGTTCGTTCGTAGTTGTTTGTTCGTTCGTTCGTTTGTTTGTTCGTCCATTACAATTACATGCATTCATTAATTCAATCATTTATTCGTTCATTATTCATTCATTCATTCATTTATTTATCATGGCACTGGTTTTGTTGGCACCGTATTTGTTGGCACTGGTTTCGGCACTGGTTTTGTTGGCACTGTTTTTGTTGGCATTATTTTTGTTCGCACTTGTTGCACTTGCGGATATCAGACGGGTAAACCAGGCGTCCGCATACTTTGCACTACATATCAGACGGGTGAATGGCGTCCGCATACTTTGCACCATAGAGTAACTATACGTATCAGACGGGTGAACCTGGCGTCTGCATACTTTGCACTACATAATTATCAGACGGGTGAATGGCGTCCGCATACTTAGCACCACATATACTACATAATCGAGCTAGCCAGCGACGACGCGGTGCACGGCCAGCCCCGCGCGGCGCGGCCGCGGCGGGGTGGACAACACACGGGTGAACCTTGCGACCGGGCGCAAACAGCAAGCGAACCTTTTACTATTTTTGTTGGCACTGGCATGATTTTGTTGGCACAGGTTTTGTTGGCACTTGGCACTGGTACCGGATCTCAGGGCTGGTCAGTCGATGCATGTTGGTTAGCGAGCCGGATAGTTGATTGGTTGATTGTACTTTTGAGTCTAC
>JBAMJV010006407.1:72500-125000 GCA_037951105.1 Echinarachnius parma | reverse complement strand
CGTTAGTTTGTTCGTTCGAAGTTCGTTCGTTGGTTGGTTGGTTGGTTGGTTGGTTGGTTGGTTGGTTGGTTGGTTGCCAGGTTGATTGGTTGGTGGGTTGGTTGGTTGGTTGGTTGGTTGGTTGGTTGGTTGGTTGGTTTGTTTGTTTGCCCATTACATGCATTCATTCAATCATTCATTCATTCATTTATTCGTTCATTATTCATTCGTTCGTTCATTCGTTCAGTCATTTATTTATTCATTCATCGATTCATCATAATTTATTAGCTTCGCCAACGAAGTATAAAGGTCAACGAACGTACTGTTGGCACTAGTTTGCACTGTTTAAGTTGGCACTAGTTGGCACTGTTTAAGTTGGCACTAGTTTGCACTGTTCGTTCGTTTGTTTGTTTGTTCGTTCGTTCGTTCGTTCGTTCGTTCGTTCGTTCTTTCGTTCGTTCGTTAGTTCGTTCGTTCGTTCGTTCGTTCGTTTGTTTGTTTGTTCGTTGGTTGGTTGATTGGTTCGTTTGTTTGTTTCTTGGTCCATTACATTTATTCAGTCATTCATTTATTTCCTTCATCGATTCATCAATCTTCTTCACCAACGAAGTATAAAGGTCAACGAACGTACTGTGATATCCGCGGATAATATTTGATATCTGTACCGGATCTGAGGGCTGGTCAGTCGATGCATTTCGGTTAGAACCGGATAGTTGATTGGTTGATTGTACCTTTGAGTCTAAAATGCATAAACTAAAGGTATGAATGAAAATGAATGCTTTATTCCATTCACTCATACACTAACTAATTACTTAATTAATTAATCAATCAATTGAAATAATTAATTTATTTCGTAATTGTTCACTCGTTTGTTCGTTTTTTGGTTCCTTCATTCGTCCGTTCGTTCGTTTGTTTGTTCAATCGTTGGTTGGTTCGTTCGTAGTTGTTTGACCATAATTTCAAGGGCAGAATTAAACTTCATTTGATCAAAATCGTTTCATTAACGGCTGAAGTGTAATATATCGTTTGTTCCAAATCGTTCGTTCGTTTGTTTGTTTAATCGTTCGTACGTTCGTTTGTTCGTTCGTTCATTCGTTCGTATTTGTTTATTCGTTTGTATTTCTTTGTTTTTTCAAAAAATGTCCCCTTATGTTTTATATTGTTTTTGCACATTATTGGAGGCACGTGCCCCCCCCCCCCTACAGTGCCCCCCGCCCCCCGTCGCTACGCCACTGATGGAGCTAGTTATTACTTTTCGCACTTGTTCGCACTACTATCAGACGGGTGAACCTGGCGTCCACATACTTTGGACTACATATCAGACAGGTGAATGGCGTCTGCATAGCACCATCATACACTACATAATCGAGCCAGCGACGACGCGGCGCACGGCCAGCCCCGTGGCACAGCGGGGCGGACAACACACGGGTACCCTGGCTTTCGCAATTAAGCAGCCAGCGAACTGGTATTGTTGGCACTAGTTGGCACTG
The DNA here is from genome assembly GCA_037951105.1 of Echinarachnius parma. Taxonomy (NCBI): domain Eukaryota; kingdom Metazoa; phylum Echinodermata; class Echinoidea; order Clypeasteroida; family Echinarachniidae; genus Echinarachnius; species Echinarachnius parma. Next base: position 123,531 of record JBAMJV010006407.1, on the reverse strand, counting down.
TTTAAGTTGGCACTGTTTGAGCAATTGGCACTAGTTGGCACTGTTTGAGTTGGCACTGTTTGAGTTGGCACTGTTTGAGTTGGCACTGTTTGAGTTGGCACTAGTTGGCACTGGTTGGCACTGGTTGGCACTGGTTGGCACTGGTTGGCACTAGTTGGCACCAATTAGTAGGACCGCTCCTTTTACAAAATTATTCGCGCCGATTTTGAGCTTAGTCCCATGTGTTTCTGAAAGGTTACGCCAAATTAATCACATGGGACTAAGCTCAAAATCGGCGTGAGTAATTTTGTAAAAGAATAGGTAATCAGTTTGAAATGAAAGCATACCCGTACAAGATTACCTTGGGCTTATTAATATGGATATATGTTGCTTTGGTATTCATTTATATTCCCAAATTGTGTTTTTTGGGGATCATTTTCCAAAGAAAAAAAAAACGATTTTTTTTTTTTTTTTTTTTTTTTTTTTTTTTTTTTTTTTTTTTATAGCCGATCATCCGATCCCGATCATCGATCCGATTTCGAAGATCGATAAAATTTTGCCGATCCGATCAAACGATCCGATCATCAAGGTCAGTTACAGCATTACTCCTCGTCCTCCTCAAGTATGACTGTCATGTATGTGGAATTAAATTGACACTTTATACATGTCCATTTTTCATTGACTTTTGTAGATGTAGATGAGGTTGTTTTTTTGTATCTAAGCAGTGTTAATGTAATTTAGTAATAAGAAACTCGATAAACAGTAATTTGGTTGTTGGTTGTCATGGTTGTGTAAGTACTTGTACTATTATTAGTATTAGGTAAATCAAGCTTTTACATTCATAAAGCAGGGCCCTGTGCTCTGTAGGCTATGTAGCTGTATTAAGTCTATAATCCACTTATACAAATTAATTTAGATTTCAATAAGTGAAGTTAACGTTGAGAAATGTGTCACTTTGTTCAATTATGAATAAAAGATGAATTTCACTGATTTCTCAGTGCAGTGTTAGTATTTTTTTTCCTCCTCCACAGGTTGATGCCTCATTGAATAAAAAAAAGAAAGGTCTCTTTGTTTTTAATCATTAATGAATTTCACCAAGTTCTCATAGTATTCATTGTTTTTTTGGTTTCTTCTCTACACTGCAATTTGATGCCTCATTGAATTAAAAAGTAAAAACACACAACAAAACCTGTCTCTTTTGTTGTGTTCAATTTTGAATCATTATGAATTTCCCAGATTTCTCAAGTGTAGTTTTTGTTTTCTTTTCATCTCCAAAGGTTGATGCCTCATTGGATTAACAAACACAAAGAAACCTGTCTCTTTTGTTGTGTTCAATTTTTAATCTCTCAGATTTCTCAGTGTAGTTAATAATTTCTTTTGTTCTCCACAGGTTGACGCCTCATTCATTGAATTAAAAACACACAAAGCAAAGGAACCTGTTTCTTTGTTTTTAACCATTATGAATTTCACCAATTTCTCAGTGTAATCGTTTTCTTTTCTTCTCCACAGGTTGACGCCTCATTGAATTAAAAAAGCTTTTGTTTTGAATCATTATGAATTTCTCAGATTTCTCAGTGTAGTTAATCATAAATTTCTTTTGTTCTCCACAGGTTGACGCCGATCAAGGACATCATCGTGCTCTCTGTCAATCAGGAGTACGTCAGCGGAGAGGGCGCCCTTCAGCTTCGCAGCGGTGATGAGGTAGCAGTCATTCCCCCACTCTCTGGAGGCTAGTGAACACCCTTGACTCTTGAGTGAAAAAATAGGTGAAAACATCTTCAAAGTAGCTCTTTTAAACACTCAGAGAAACATTACCTTGATGAGGCTAGTGTCAGTGAACAAACACCCTTGAGTAAAAAACAAAACATGTGAGAAACTTGAGAATACAGTCAAACCTATCTTAGTGGCTACCTGTCTATAGCAGCCAACCTGCCTATAGTAGTGGCCACCAAACTGAGTCCCTGTGCACAGTGCAAAATAATGTCATGAAACCTGTCTAGAAAGAGGTCACATGTCTACAGTGTCCTCTTGTTTCTCTTGGCTGGTCACTAAACACAGGTTTGACTGTTTGTCTTTGGAGGCTTACCTTGAACCCTATAAATCCCTTCTAAGTTGCAAATCAGGCATACCTGGTTTGTCATACAGTAAAATACTCTGTATGTTACACATGACAAACTATGTGGTACTATTATTCTATTTAATACCGGTAGCGTCGGTCGTAACCATTAACAACTGGGTCAAAGTGCCGTCAAAGTGAAATTGCGAACACCCCTCGCACAATCAATGTACACTGCATGCCGCGCCGAGCGAAAAACATACGCACTCCCGCAATGCGATTCTGTATACATGTAGATATAATATTCACGAACAGTATTGGCGAGGACAGCCAGGGAAGTTGGGTGAGAAACGGGAGAAAAGAACTAAGTTCCAACTAGTTATTCAACAACCCTCTAAATTGAACATTATGATGAAACCATCTTACTTAATATTCTCCACATGTATCAGCAACCCCCATCAACCACTTTACAAAATTAAATAGGAGCAGGCCGGGAGGCTTTGTTAAAAACATAATTGTTGCCATAACCACTCAGGATTAGGGACCGTACAAAAGAAAACAAAATGATTAATGGAGAAATATTTGTACTCTAACGGCGGACAGTGAATCTAATGTAGTTAACCCCTTGACTGGGGTGAATCTTCCCTATTATGTTGATTCGCACATTCTACCCCTCTGAATAATACCCTGATTTTATCAGGTTTGCATTGATCAGTTCTTCTGTTGTCATTTTAGGGCTTAAATGAACCCATAACAATAAAAACATTCCAATCTTAACAATCGGTTCTAATTTAACATTAATTGTCAGATTGTAGCCAACTATCATTGATCGAAAGCCTGAAAGATACAATTTCTTCAGAATTTGAAGGATTCAAAATGCTCTTGGATCTGTGCAATCCTCAGAGTCCTTGGTCCAGAAAAGACTTTGCAAGATATTGGCATTCTAAACATTTTGTATATTAGATTTTAAAATGTATTCCCTTTTGTTTTGTACAGCATGGATAACATAAGACTGACCACTGATCTGCTCAGCGTGGATGAGGCTACACAGGCTGTCACTGATCCATCATGTGGAGCTGTCGCAATCTTCCTAGGTAATCACAGGAATGTAAGACAATTTGTGATTGGCTATAGCAAAGCCTGGCAATTGTCAGTTATTCATGTTTTGAAGAAATGGGCATTTTAAATTCACACAATGTGTGTAAAAGACCTATGATTCTAAAATTGAAACAATCATATCTTCGCCAATTATTGACCAATTAGTTAGAAAAAAAAAACAAATGAAAGCTTGTGATGAGGCCTTTGTATGAAAATCTACATTTTGATTTTTACAGACAAGTGCCGGGTTTTGCTATAGCCGGTCACATTTGTAAACTCTGGTTAGGGTAAATGGGAAGTGTATATGAACTATATTAATAAATTGATGATGATGATGATGATGATGATGATGATGATGATGATGATGATGATGATGAGGTTGATGAGGATGATGATGAGGTTGATGACGATGATGATGATAATGATAATGATGACAATAATGACGATGGTGATGATGATCTACATCACATGTATAGCATCATTTATCTTATGAATGCAAGAAGTTGAAGTAAATGGTGTTTAGAAAAAGGAGCCTCCCTTATGTTCTTCTTCATTGCAGAATCTCCTGGAAGTAAACTTGTACAACTATTTGTATACATTACTATTTACTTGACTCAGAATATAGTATTTAATGTAATTGCCATATCGTTTTATATGATGTGATGAAATGTTGACTTTGTTTGGATCTCTTAATTCCTATATCTCTGCCTTCCAGGCACAACAAGGGACAACTTTGAAGGGAAGCGAGTCGTTCGTCTGGAGTATGAGGCATATGAGGCGATGGCGGAGAAAGAAATGAAGAAACTTTGCGACCAGATGAGACAACGATGGGGACTTCACAAGATTGTCATATGGCACAGACTAGGGTAAGTCACGGTAACACAGAATGATAATAATAATAAGCACCTAATATGATACAATATCATCTCCAAGCACTTTACAATATTATTACTCCGGTCATAGGATACAATGCCATCATCACCGCATAGAAGAGAATCTTTAGAGGCCACGCATTACCCTGATCAACACAAAGCATCAATGTAATGCTAACTGCTTTGCCTATGCTTCTGCTTCTGCTTTTGTTTCTTCTAATACTATTTTTCCTCTATTTTAGGCATTTCTTGGGCCAGAGAGCAGTGTAGTGTACTAATAGCTGTATCATCAACACGATAGAAAGGATTCTTTAGAGGATGTACAGTACTGCATTGATCAACTCAACACAACAATGTAATGCTATCTGCTTTTGCCTAGGCTTCTGCTTTTGCTTCAAATGTTGATTCTAATGCTCATTCTGATAATAATAATAATAATAGATTGTATTTATTTAGCGCCTAATGCAGAACAGCCTCTAGGCGTTTATTATTACCCCTGGTCATATGGTACAGTTCAGACCCGCACAATTATCTTGTACACACTCTCAACTCCCCGGGGAGCATACTAGCGGCGGGCCACCCGATAGGTGCCTCAAGCTCATTTTCACCAGACCAGGTACCCATTTATACACCTGGGTAGAGAGCAGCAATGTAGATTAAATGCCTTGCTGAAAGACAAATGGAGTAGGCTAGGTTCGAACTCTGGATCTCACAAAGCTAATTTTTGCTTTATTTTAGGCATGTTCCTGTGACTGAGAGCAGTGTACTAATCGCAGTGTCATCACCGCATAGAAGGGAATCTTTAGAGGCCGTGCAGTACTGCATTGATCAACTTAAAGCGACGGTACCCATCTGGAAAAAGGTATCTTGCTCGCTTTTCTTCACGAGTTAAAGTAACCTGCTTTTGTCTATAGTGATATGGAAAAGTTAGTACGGTACATGTTTATACCGCAGCTGACAGTACTTAATAAGTGTGTACCCCATTGCCATTGTAATACTTTGCCGCCAAGAACAGCCCCTTGTTAGAATAATTACATGGGAGCATTGTTTTTTGTATTAAAAAAAAAGCTTTTGTTTGGTTAAATGTTATTTGCAATTCTTAAGAACAATACTGAAGAATTGCAGCTACAGTATACAGGTATATTTCAACACTGGGGGGGGGGGGGGGGGGGGGGGTTTAAAAAATAGTTGCGAGTAATCACAAAAATATGATACATCGCAATTGAGAAAATGTGCCTAAATGCACAAATCTGATTGGCTCAAATGCGCATATTTTGTGACTTGTGATTAATCGCAGCTTTGCGATTGATCGCAACTCTTTATGCAACACCCCCTTGGATGGGAGTTATGTCTAAAATAGTGAGCTGATATGACTTCAACTAATAAGTGGAATTTTTCTCATCTGTATGGAAAGCGTAAATGCTAAAATACTTTTCATGTACCCTTTTCTGGTCCAAAATAGGGTTGATTAAAATGACCTCCATATTTTATCCTTAGTAGCTATTTGCAGTCAGTGACATATAAAATATTATATAACACCTTAGAATGTTCTCGCAATGTGATTGGTTGAATTCAGGTCACATGACATTCGTGGAAATGTACCATTGCACGATTTTGACGTCGTAATCGTGCAATGGTACTTTAATGTAGTTCTATTGCACGATTTTGACGTCATAAACGTGCAATGGTACTTTCATGTAGTTGTTTTGTGTAAGCGCCAGTGCGCAGAGCTTGCCAAAGCTGGGCCAGGGGCGGTAAAGTGTAAATTCCCCAAAATATCAAATGAAAAGAATCTATTTAAGGATCTATTTTAGTTTTTACACCTAGGTGTCATATAAAACAAATAATGAATGTTGTTTCCATTCGTGCAATGGTACAAATATTTTCATTCGGTGAAAGATGGAATGTTCCATTCAACTCGGCTCCGCATCGTTGAATGGAACAACATTCCATCTTTCACCTCATACAAATATTTGTACCATTGCACTCATAAACATTCATTATTTGTATACTATACAGTGAAACCTCTTTATAACAAGGCAGCTCTGTTACAATGAGAACCTGATATAGCGAGGCTATTTATTACGTCCAGGTTCTATATATTTTATTATTTTAAAGCCCGGATACAACGAGATATCTGTAGCCCATTTCATAAAACTGTTGCAATTGTTGCAAATGGTAACAGCTGTAATGCTCCATGCTGATTGGCTGTTGACCAAATAGTAACAATAATTGGACACTTACAACAATTGAAAAGTGTTTTATGAAATGGGCTACTAGTAAATTCAGTGGGCCTGAGGTTGCTCATTATAACAAGGTTTCACTGTATAATGTTGAATGTACATGTTTTAGGTAGGTGTACATGTATGTTAGACTAGTCAGTGAACGGTATCTACATATTGTAGAAATAATAATTCAGAACATGAACAAAGTAATATTCAGAATCTCTTTGTTCCCTGCACCTTTTCTTTTTTTGCAGGAAATGTACGATGACGGAGAAGGCATATGGAAGGCAAACAAAGAGTGCGACTGGACATAGAAACCTAAAGACTAAAAATCTGCATTCATTCTTCTTCCTTTGGTAAAGTGCTGATTCGTGCTTGAAGCTAACACACTGTCATCTGTGATATTCAGCTCAAAAATTTCCTGTAAATTAAGGAATAAATTCATATTGAAGAAGAACATTAAGAAAAATGCCAAGCATAATTTTCCCGGCCTTCCATAAAACAGTGGGCTAATATCAATACTTACACCTCACTTGTATTAATATGCTTGTCTTATGTGATGATTCACATATTCAAGTTTGTGGAGCTATTTTTTCCCCCCAATACTTGTCTATTGCAATATATTGGTGCTAAGTAATTTACTAGCTACCAAGGACTTATTGAATGTATTAAAAGAGCATACTATGAGTAATCAGCAAAATAATCAGAATATTCAGGCAATATGTTTACCTAATAGTTTCTAGGGCTGTCTTTACAAGAAATACCATATAATCAAATGTTATAGTGACACTGGTATATTGTATGTGTGTGTGATAATACTAAGTTTGACAGTACATGTATGTACATATTTAGCATTGACAAGTGCCTTAACCCATTGCCTATAGCAGGGCTCTACACTTACTTTTTTCGTCAGTGAAATAATTTCTCCCCCTTTTCTGGTGGCCCCCCAAAAAATTTTACTGGCCCGAACATTGTATTTCATGAGTAAACTTTTTACTATTTAAAATATCACGCTTTTGTGATCAAACCTGTGATCATAGATAAAGCATAACATGGAAGAAATCAAGATTTTTCTCATTTTGTCAGTGTCAGGATGAAAATCTGCTTGCCCGATCGGGCCACCAAAATATGACTGATATACATATTTGCTGGCCCGAAGTGCAATTTCACTGGCCCCAGGCCAGCGGGTCTGTGCGAGTGTCAAACCCTGCCTATAGGAACCGGGTGAGTCCTGCATTAACTCCACAGAGATTGCAAAATCTAGTTTCATCCTTTTTTTTTTCAGTGTTGAATATCGAAGATATTGTGTTCATTATGCTACGCTTGCCATTGATCAGATTATTAGTTATACTGATATTGTCGTGGTTATAATGGTTTGACTTTATATGATTATGCCATTGGATTATTGTTTCAATTTCTGTTAGTGTTGTTTTATTCACTATTTTTTGACTTCTCAATTGCCTAACTTATGTGAGACATTGTATCAAAATCATAAATGAAAGTTCATAAAAGTGATGCAAATCTTTAATGTGCATCATTTTAAGAATAGGTAATTTTCCTAACAAAAATTAAATGTACTAAATTATGTACTTCTCATAGAAATGCAGTATGTATTTATGAAAGGATTATGAAATTGCAAAATAAAGTATATTGAAAAATAGTAATCACTGTTACAAGGGATCTCCATAATTATTTCCTGAGTGAAGCTAGAAAATTGTGTGGAAGTCGAGGATAATTTAATTGACATAACTAAGGGGGAGTGGGCAATTTCTTCTAAGAAATGAGAAATGCAAAATATTACATCTCAGTATATTTGTGAATATTTGAGTTAAAAGACTTAAAGGGATCTAGTAACTTTTTTGGCATGTGCAAAAAGTAATGATTGGTTGATAAAATGTGCATTGAAGTGATGATATGTCCACTGAGTAATGTGTGAAAATTTCACATTAAATTGATCTTATATGACCAAGTAAAGCGAAAATGCAAAGTAATATTCACTAACTCATTGCATTGACTGTGTACATAACTTTCCAGTGGATGAAATGAACACTTCAATCAAACTGTCCATGATTCTATTGGTAATACATAAACAACAAGGTATATAAGAGAACAACTAGATTTCTAAGTAAGATGGATTTGAACAATTTTACTAGTGTCATTATTTGAGGTAGTAGAGAGGTTATCGAGCCATTGGACCTCTGATTGGGGTGACAATTTGTGTGTATATTTATATGTGTGTCTATATATGTGTGGGTGTCATGCATGCATGCGGGTGTGTGTGTGTGTGTTGCCCGGGGGGGTCTGTCCTCATTGAAAGGGGGGTATCATGCGTGACCAAGAAAACGAGTAACTAGACATGAAATTCGTCATAGACGAATTAGGTGATCCGTACCCATTTGAAAATTTATCTTTTGAACCTTTCCACAACAAGTTTAAACCAATTTTATTTGGAGGAAATCTTACACAATTATCATCGTAGAGGGCAATCAACCTAAACATATATTATATATGTTGAGTCCATACAGTTATGATCAAGACTCTATGGTTGGGCCCAAGATAACAAGTAACAAAACAGGTCTAGGCCTATTATTTTAGTAAATTTTAGTAACACACACACACACACACACACACACACACACACACACACACACACAATCACTCTCACATGTACATGTATATGTCTATACCAGGTCTATACAAATTTAAGGGAGGGTATGGGATGGTTATTACCCCCCTCCCATTTGGAGCCCGTTCGAAATTTGTGTTTAAAACATCACTCTAATTAGAAGCGTGGTTATTATTAGTATTCTTATGTATTTTTTATAAAGATGTAATGTTAAAAATAGCGGGGAATTATTGTACAGGCCATTGCCTCCCCCCCCCCCCCCCCCCACACCCCCACCCAAAAAAGGGAGGGGGTATATTACCCATCCCACCCCCTCCCCCGATCTATACGCCCGTGAACTCTACCAGTCCAAACTGGAGCTAATCTATGACCATGGATCATCTTACAAGATGATCTTTTACAAGTGTCTTTATTCACGTCCGTAGGACACTATAATACAACACATAAATAATACACTTTCCAAATTGAAAGGGTTAAGGTTTCAGATACAAGTCTGCTTTTTGTCACACTGGCTCTACTGAAACTACCTTTTCACATTAGTGATATGTTCCTAATATTTTTCTACAAATATATTAACTGTATATTTCATTACTTTCATTACAACTAAAATTCATATAGCATTTTCCATCACGAAAGCATTAATTTAGTCAGTATGCATGTCTAAAACAACAAAACAATGTATTATCGAGACAAGTATTAATCCCCACTTCGTGATATTCTGAAGCATAATAGATAATCCAATAATTACCACCACCATCATTAACACGTGTAACATAGAATCAGGAATAATCACCTTTAATGCACAGCATACTCGATCCCACCTTTGTGATATTCTGAAACATAATAGATCATCCAATAATCATCACCACCATCATTAACACGGTCGTGTAACATAAAATGTTCCGTCATGATATGTTAGTCAACACACACCTCTCTTAAATTGTTTACTCCATGGTATGAAACACACATGCATGATATGAATGAAGAAATGAATATTGTGCTATACGTTGGTGTTTAAACATACAGTGAGAATCACAATTCCTTCCCCATGCATTATTTCATTTCTAATAGGGATACTACGCACAAATGCTAGGGGTGAGAGACTATTTTGACCGTTACTGGAAGGAGGGGCGTTTCATAAAATTGTATGATGTAGTATGAGGGCGAAGACCCTAACATTGGGGAGGGTGTTCTGGTCTCGTTAATTGGCAACGCATTATATGCATAGGTTTGATGTGCGCTGTATTGAGAATCAATTACTGTTTTCAAACATCTAATTAAAAACGCCATAAGTTACGAAACAAAAGAAATATAACGGCTTACCTGGAATTTCTTGAAATATTTGTATGCTAAAAGCAATAAAGGAAAAACAAATGTTGCCATTATTTGAGTAAATTAATAGGAACATATATTTTTCCTCAATATCTCCACTACAACATATCAAAATTGTAGACGTATTCGAGCGGGATCGAAGGAGATAGAAGCACAACTGCACCTTCCAAACATAATACAAAATTTATGAAATCAATCAAAATTAAATTTTCGCTTTTCATGGCAATTTGATGACGTCATGATGTCCGGTTTGCGAACTTTGAATATCGCACTATACCTACAACTCATACTCTATCACGAAAACATAACGACCAAAATACTGAACATGGATTTTCAAATTTATGATCAATTGAACAGGGCATGTTTTTACCACATTTTCACATATTTTACATATGGCAGCACGCGCGGATTTCATGTGTAATTGTTCAGAATCGTCCCAGCTACAAGATATCAAAACTTGGGACAGATTCAAGCAGAATTGACCGAGATATCGGAATCCAAACACGATATATACATAATCGCAAATGATAAAATCGTTGAAAACTGCTAATGTTAACTTCTCATGGTCATATGATTACATAATGAGGTTTGGTTGGCGATAAGGATGCATGACGTTGTATCTACAACTCATTCGTCTGCAAGGAAAAATATTTTTAACAAAATTGCCCGTGGATTTTTAAAATTATTATCAATTAAAAAAGGGCATATTTTGTACATATTTTGTGCATAGCAGCACTCGCGGATTTTAAAGTTTTACGCCCTCCTGTTCGAGCGTTTTTGGTCGAGTAGATCTGGAAACTGTTTTAATTTATCATAGAAAGTATTGGGAACAGTTTCCAAAAAAAAACACGCCATTTTTTTGTTCCGTGCGCGCTACGCGTGAAAAAGCGCGCGCGCAAAATTTTGAAATGCTCGGAATGACCTGAAACGTATGGAAAATTGGTTCGCCGGTTGATTTGAGAATTTTTCAAGGATTTTTACCCTTTGACGCGCGCGTACGCGTCCGTCGTTGTCCGTACGACCTTGGGTGCGACATTTTTATATAGCCCTTGAACTTAGCTTGCCATGTACAGAATTTGGTGAAAATATACCATTACGTAAGAAAGATATGGGCTGTTGAAATATTTCACAAAATGGCGTCTCCATGACGTCACAGGGTAGTACCGTCATAATCATTACCCAGGTGCACAATTTCGGACCAAGGTCTATTATGTTCACCAGGTTTCATTATCATATCCCCAGACAAATTTTACAGACACGAGACACAAAAAACGTACAAAGAAAAAAAATTAAAATAATTGTGTTTCCACAATTGCGGTATATTTCGAGATCGTAATGACCGCGGGAAATAAAGACGGATCGTGATAGCGTTATCAAAATGATGTCGAATGAAATCGGAATGACCGCGGGAAATGACGACGGATCGTGGTAGCGTTATCAAATGATGTCACATGATAATTTGATATGTTATGAACAAGATCTTATCGAGATCGAGCCTTGTAACATGACACGAATTATATACACAAAGCCAGAGATGATCGTGAAGTATTGTGCGATTGTGGAAACACCCCGCTGAGTAATAACAATAGGTGATACGCTATACGTATCACCTAATTATGGTGGTTTTTTACGATCAGGCGAATAGGGTCTCAAAATCACCCAAAATCAGGAAATAGGGTATCTATTTTAGGCTGATGAATTACTCGTTTAGGGTCTCAAAAAGATGAATTACTCGTTTAGGGTCTCAAAAAGTCAGCTTACTTGCTTAGGGTATCAAAAATAGTTATAACTTGCTTTAGATAGGGGTTTACAACAACAAAAAATTACTTGCTTTAGGGTATCAAAAATAGTTATAACTTGCTTAGGGGTTTACAACAAATTGATTACTTGCTTAGGGTATCAAAAATACTTGCTTACGGGTTTACACAAAATTGATTACTTGCTTAGGGTATCAAATTACCGATAATCATACTTACTTAGGGTGTATTTTTTGCACCACGCAAATACTCGTTTAGGGTGCTTTTGGCAAGTCATTGGTCACGCATGATACCCCCCTTTCTATGAGGACAGACCCCCCGGGGGCCAGAAAACAAAAATTTGGAAAGTCATAATTCTTGATTGGATTGTCCAATGTTGATTGGTGTGAAGTTTCATGGCTGTTTCATGAAGTTTCATGGCGTGGGGTCCATCGTTGTTACATATCGTACTCCTGGATCGTGCCAAAGGTTTTAAAAAACTCATTTACATTATGCTTGATCCATGGAAACCCTGTTATAACGAGGTAAACGGTACCTCGTTGCAAGCGACCTCATTATAAAGGGGTTTCACTGTAGTATTACTTGCTTAGGGTATCAAAAATAAAAGCAAAATAGTATTACTTGCTTAGGGTATCAAAAATAGTTATTACTTGCTTAGCCTTAGGGGTTTACAAAAAATTGATTACTTACTTAGGGTAGCAAATTACTGATAGTCATACTTGCTTAGGGTGTATTTTTTACACCACGGAAATAGTTGTTTAGGGTGCTTTTGGCAAGTCCTTGGTCACGCATGGTACCCCCCTTTATATGGAGACATACGGGGGGGGGGGGGGGGGGGGGGGGGGGGGTAGTCGTAATCGCCGCGCCTTGCACAGGTACGTTTCATTGCATGCGTGCATATCGCATATAGTGATCTGATGCGTCGCGACGATATCGACGAGATTCGAGAGCGAGGCCGAGGCACAGTTTGACGACGCGGCGATCGAGTAAATTGCAGGCTAGGCGCCGGATATTTTCGATGATATAAAGTGAGAATGTGAGTTTAGTTTGGTATATCATTATACTTTTCCAGCTGTTACGAGGACATGCCATATGCCCAAGCCCAAGGCTCGACACGGCTATGGCCCAAAGCCTGGCAGGACTTCGTAATCAAGGCTATTATATGCACTAGATATCTGCCTTATCATTATTGACGGCAGCCAGTGAATTCCAGAGTGCAGTGGCAGTGCTAGCTTGCATGCTATTATGGCCGGTCTAGGGCCTAGGCCCTAGGTAGGCCGGCTATGCAGTGGCAATATTTGCACATGGCTCATGCAGCCATAGCCGTGTCGAGCCTCGGGCTTGGGCATATGGCAAGTCCTCGTAACAGCTAGAAAAGAATAATGATATACCAAACTATACTCACATTCTCACTTTGTATCATCGTCATCGAAAATATCCGGCGCCTAGCCTGCAATTTACTCGATCGCCGCGTCGTCAAACTGTGCCTCAGCCTCGCTAGCTCTCGAATCTCGTCGATATCGTCGCGACGCATCAGATCACTTACATACAATTTTGTGTGCGCTGCGACAAATCCTTAAACACGCAATCCCCAAACACGCAATCCCCATAGGAATTCCATCGCACAAAAAGGACAAGTTGTGTCGTCGAGAATATTCTGGATGACGTCATTACTAGTCTTAGTAACAAGCGCTTTCACTTTTACAAATAATGATTAAACACTCACGTCACGTTTTGGTAGACGTGACGATTCGAGTTTTACCGGCATGGAAAACGACAAATTGTTGGGTCACTTTACCGTGACTGTTCGTAGATTTGGGTGACCTGTTTCACAAAAGGTACAGAACCGTGAACGTGACGTGAACGTGACGTGAATGTGACTGTTCGTACCAAGCCCTTCTATTGGTATTATACAAATACAAGGAGGTTAAATTCTAAGACATTTGTTAGTATGTATATCCCTTTGAGACTTAAAGGGGTAGTTTAGTTTTGGTAAGGCTGAACTTTAGTAGCCAAAACCTGCACAGTAACATTATAAACTAATAGTTATAACTCCACCATGCTCGAAAGGTATACAAAATTATAAACGACTAAGTAAAAAGCCTGTTATCATTCAAAAAGAGCCATTAAAACACAAGAGGGCGCTTTTTAAAAAGGCATTGGTTTCAACCATTTTTCATACAAAGTTATGCATGTGATGTTTTATTGATATAATGATTAAATAGCGAGATCATCAACAACTATTTAAAAAACACTTTTGAAAATTTTTGAAAAAGTGCAAGCATTTTAAAAAAATTTTCTAAAAATCATCTAATTATTTGGGACCCAAATAATTATAAGATCAGATATATTTATTGATATTTCAGCCGTTTCTGGGTCGATTTTGACCAAATAAAGTTTATTCTGCCATTAAAATTGGATGTTCTCTCAAATTCGACACTCAGTTTTTCATTACCTCACAAAAAAATTGTGATGTGCAGCGCCCTCTCTACCAAAACTAAACTACCCCTTTAATTTCTTGGGTCTTAATTCTTGTAGTACAAATACTGGAGGGGAAAAGATAAATGTTCTTAATAATGTTTACATGAAAATTTAACTCACATGTACATGAAAAATGAACTTCCGCCCCCCCCCCCCCCCCCCCCCCCATCCTCTCGAAAATGTAAACAAACAAGTCGCATTCAATTGCACGTGTGGCTCCGTCAATTCTCACGATTCAGTCTCGATCGGAAATTACGCGCATGCGCAGATTGTAACTACGAACTGGCTTCTTGGTCGAGGAAGAACAAAACAACAGTCAGACATTTTTATTCGTATAGTTACTGTTATGTTCGATGTATAACGACCATGGTTCGTCGCTTTTGAACATTCGACATGGAAAAAGCGCTATATAAATGCATTATTATTATTATTATTATTTAAATCGCACTATGAACTTTGTAATTATGCTTATTTTGTAATAATACTCTGTTATTCTCATGTATGGTTATGTTTTATATAACTAATTGTTATCAACGTAAACACAACATGTGATTTTTGATTCAAGCAGTATAAACACTGCATATTGAAGTCAATCAACCGACCAACAGAATCTTACTGAATTTGAAATAAAATGCCAGATCACTAAATCAATCAATCAATCAATCAATCAACCAACCAATCAATCAATCAATCAATCAATCAATCAATCAATCAATCAATCAATCAATCAATCAATCAATCAATCAATCAATCAATCATTCAATCAATCCAATCAATCAATCAATCAATCAATCAATCAATCAATCAATCAATCAATCAATCAATCAATCAATCAATCAATCAATCAATCAACCAATCAATCAATCGTATGAATTATTCGTTAAAGGGATTTAATAACATTGTCAAAATCCACAATACTTATGTATATGTATTCAATTCAAAATTACTTCTGTGATCTAAAATATCCACTTAGTAATGTGTACAAATTCCATGGTAAAAGTAGTCATATGACCGAGTGTATAATAATTAGCGTAAATTAATGCAAAGATATATCTACTAACTCAGCGCACTGACTTTGTATGGACCCCCCCCCCCCCCCCCCCCTCTAATATAGACTGTCAAATCCGAATACTTCAATCATACATCAAAATAGAAATGTGGAAAAACCAAAGCCTGCTCCAATCTGTCTATAATGATAATACGAATGCAGCGACATGAACGAGGTAGGTATGTGAGAACCGCTATAATAGAGTTCTAAGTTAATACATTTTGTGAATTTTGACGATGGTACTAGATAATTTTAAGCATTGTTTTAATAGGTTTGCCTCCGACAGAGATCGAAATCTCACCAAGTCCTCTATTGCCTCCCGTTACACATTGTTTTTATTTATGTCAATGTAATTATATCTTTCGAATATTATTCGTTTGACATTTTAAATCACACACTTGCTCACACGTGACCGGGAATCGTACACATTAATTTCGACCTGTGGGATTGATTACATATGCATTTCCTTCTATGTAAGTATGCACAGACATTCGTTCTACCTCTTTTTTCTTAATTGTTTTGCAGTGTGGCATAGTAGGGTTAATACCGTTGATTTGGGGTGTCAGGGGTGGGGGCATTGGAGAGGAGGCAATGATTACTATGGTGTGGCAATATGAGTACAAGTGTAATAATTATAATGATAATAATAATAATAATAATAATTATTATAATAATAATAATAATAATAATAATAATAATAATAATAATAATAATAATAATAATAATATCCATTTTGTATAGCGCTTTATCATGAAGGTCTCAAAGAGCCCGGAGCATTATTACCTTGGCTTTTGAACGAGCTGCCAAGGTGGGACTCAAGCATTTCAAGGAATACATCCCTACTTAGTATCCATTTACTCCACCTGGGCCTCGTTGCAGAAAGAGACAATCGATTGTAAGTAAGAAAATTTGCGCGTTTCAACCAATCAGAATTGCGCATGTAGAACACATGACCTGACTAACAATTAATTTTAACTTACAATCGATTGTATCTCTTTCTGCAACGGGGCCTA
The DNA here is from genome assembly GCA_037951105.1 of Echinarachnius parma. NCBI lineage: Eukaryota > Metazoa > Echinodermata > Echinoidea > Clypeasteroida > Echinarachniidae > Echinarachnius > Echinarachnius parma. The sequence goes on along the minus strand of JBAMJV010006407.1, from coordinate 107,044 downwards.
GGGTTGACAGCAGCAAATGTGGATGAAGTGAGGAGTGATGTTATTACCCCCCCCCCCCCCCCCCGACCCACCCCCTCTCCCATAGTTGACAATAATTCTTGTGGGTGAGGGAAAGGCGTTATAGGGACAAAAGCCCCCTTGTATATATGTCGGCTATGCCACTGCAGCAGCTGTTGTTTTTGTTATGTCTATGGATGTACCTCAAACTAATGATTATTATTTCGCCCTCAATTCAAGGTAAACATTGTGAACGATGACATGTGAATAATGTCAACACTGGTGCCCTTGAATTCGAATATACTTTAATAATTATCAAACCGAGCTTAATTTGAAACACAAATTGTTCAGTTCATTGTCGACTAATTTTCGACTATGCTGTTTATGGACGTCACCAGCATTTCGAGTTAGAAGCATGCGTCGGTTTCCCATGTGATCGTCGTCGTCGACATCACCATCGTCGTCGACCTCACCATCGTCGTCGTCATCATCATCGGGGTTGTGTTGTAATCGTCTATTTCATTGTCACTATCGTCGTCGATGTTACGAATGGGCGGGCATCACCATAATCATCGGAGTTGATGGATACCCATTGGTCATTTTATAGTGAGACTTGGAGAAAGTAGGTATACATTATTTTCTTAAATCTCCTTCTTTTTTTCTTAAGTTTTATTAGCCTCTTCATTTTTGTTTGCACTGTTCTCCCAAATTAACAGTCATATGCGTTTTACATCGTTCAAATCATAGCATTTTTTTGTGGTGATCACTTATATATTCATTTTCATTTTACGAGCATTCAAATTCTTTAATAGGCATTTAATGTTGGACTCTAGTTATTCAAATTTTGTTCAAGTTTTTTTCTGATTCAATTTAATACTGCACACTCGTCATTCACTTTATCGCCAAGAAATTGAAATTGAAAAGGTTTTATTGAAAATAATATCAATGGCAGCCAAATGGCTGAATTGCAGATATTTTACAAACGAAAACAATTAAAATAACATAACATAACTTTGAAACGAGGAACTCCTTAGGTTAACAATTAAATATTGAACATAATATACATAGTACAATTTAACAAGAAAATATACAGGATTACAAAGACGATAAACATTTAACTTCAAATATAAAAATTCAAATATAAAAAATTGCTTAAATTGAAATGCAATAACTTATTTATATGTTTTCATGTGCCAGTCTCAAAATTCACCTTACTTATCAATCAGAAGCGGGAATGATAATTTAGTACCCCAATCAACATTCAAATTAGTTTATATACAGGGTGGCCCCCAAAAACGGAACGGGGCACTTCCCAAAATAAAGTAACATAATGATTATGTCCATCGGATAGTGTGTCTTTTCCAATGAAAAACGATACCAAGAACAGTAATTTTGGCCGTGTAGTTTTTGTTTTAGGGCGCTTTGAGTGAGACCATGTCAGGTTCCCATTTTTGTCAATTTTTACCAAGTCAGTGTCTGATAAATGAGACTTACTATCGAACCACTATGCCCATTCTCTCGGCACCGCTCGGCACACAGTTGAATGCACACTAACAATGGCGTGCGCATTGCTCGCGTGGTCAATGGTATGACGGGCAGTAAGTGCGATTTATCAGGCACTGACTTGGTAAAAATGGGCAAAAATGGGAACCTGACATGGAGTCACTCACAGCGCCCTAAAACAAAAACTACACGACCAAAATGACTGTTCTTGGTATCGTTTTCCATTGGAAAAGACACTCTATCCGTTGTACATAATCATTTTGTTACTATATTTTGGGAAGTGCCCCGTTCCGTTTGTTGGGGCCACCCTTCGTATATTAAGCGATCAATTTGGTTTGATACACATCCGAACTTATTATTGTGCACTCTCTCCACTCATTGGGAAGCAATCTATCAGGGGCTAATTTACAGTACACCCATGCATTAAACACCCTCATTCATATGCCAAGTACCCATTTGGTATACTGTCCACCTTCAACAGAAATCCTGGGAAAAAAGATATAACAAAAAATAAATAAATAAGTTATCCTGTACAAAACGTTTGCATAGATTTGCTCTATCTAGTGATTTGCCATAAATTATAGTAATGTATATACAATTATTTGTTTAATTTGTCCACTTCATACAACTTTTAATAAATATTATTTTATTCTATTTAATGCTAGTTTGTATAACGCGTCTGTGAAGCTTGAACAGATATGCCGGGGGGATGTGAAAATGGGTGATAGTCTATATACATGTTAGGTGTTCAAGGGAAAGTTTCTTTAGTAGAGGATGGATGTGTGCTATACAGGGTGGCCCAGAAAGGATGCAACACCTACGATCGTTAATTTCATCAACACCATCGACCAAATGTCATTGTTTTTTATTTGATTGGGTAGAACATTCTTTTTTCTCGCCCCACGGCCTGCCGTAGAATTAGCTGTACATAAGAATGGCTCCCATTGTCTTCCTTACAAAGGGAGAGCAGTCATGCGGTTCTTCTGTACAGCTAATTCTATGGCAGGCCATGGGGCGAGAATGTCTCATTGTTCAGAGGATCGCTGGAGACGAAAAAGTAGCAAATTTAGGAAACGACATTGCCTCAGAAATATGGCCCTAGGATCCAAACGCCTTACCCAAAATCCATGCTCATGGTATCATTTTGTTGGAAAAAGAATGTTCTACCCAGTCAAATGAAAAACAATGACACTTGGTCGATGGTGTTGATGAAATTAACGATCGTAGGTGTTGCATCCTTTCTGGGCCACCCTGTATAGCTCCAAAATGAATGAACTGAAGCTTGTTCAATCCATAAACATTGGCCCCGTTACAGAAAGAGTTGCAATCGATTGTGAAGTTGCATTAATTGCAAGTAAAGGCAGATCATGTGACCATAAATGCGCAAATCTGATTGGTTTAAATTTGCATATTTTCTGACTTTACAACTCTACAATCGAATATTACATCTCTTTCTGCAACGGAGTCCTAATATGCTTCAATTACAACGGTTGATGGTTCTGGTGATAACTGGTGCAAATGTGGTTACCGCAGAACACTTTAAAGCTTGTATGACTGGTTCGCATGATGTTTGGCTGGAAGTTTATATGATAAACAGCGATTCAATTTATTCAGGTGAGCACCCCCCCCCCCCCCCCCCCCTAAAGAAAAACGAAATCCCGCACGATTTCTTGGCAACGCGTGAAAAGTGTCGCCCCGCCGTTTCGTAACTTTTGCTTTCACTTCTTGTGCGCCCTTTAAACCAAAACGTTACGTGCGATAATCGGATCGGCCGTTACGAAGTCATAATTATGACATTTTGTCTTTAAATGACAGGACGACAAAACATAAGGAAATATATTTTTTGTTGGCATCGTTTTCATTTTTGATGACACGAACTGGTTGAATAATAGTTAGCAATGAAATGATGACCTTATGACCTTTTGATCTTATGACCTTATTTGCATAAATCTAATGACTATACTAAATGAGCTATGAACTGCTAAGGGCCACTTTTATGGCCCTAGAGCCCCAAAATCCTATATAATGTAATTTTTTCTTAAAGGGATACCTTCTTGTAATTTCAAAACATGTTATTTAGTTGAATCATATTTAGTACTATCAAAAAACCAAAGAAAAAATTATGTTTCATCGAAAAGTGACATTTTACAGCAAAAAATTATGTCAAAATTTGGGTAAAATGTTTTGGTACCACAAAAAAAATGAGCATGTGGGACTACACAGACATTTTTGACGTGGATCACAAAAATTCAAATATTTCGGAAAGTAGAAGAGATAATTGTATGGAATTTTTGGTATTACTTTCCTAAGACATGGCTTTATAAAATGAAAAGGAAATATCACCTAAGTAAAGCATAACATGCTCAAAAATTCATAATTTTTGCATATTTTTTTTAAATATCATTTATTTTTCAACGTCAAATTTGAATTTCGAAGCCACATTATGACTTATTTGTGTTCAAAAAAGTGCTCAGAATTTTTCTGGTTGAATATTTCAATTTATTATGTCAAAAATAGTATATAACTTTATGCAGTTGATGCAAATTATATATTTTTAATAATTTATTAACTTTTTATATACATGAAAAATGTAAAAGTGCTAAAAAAAACCTCAGCAGTTTACGGGTTAAAAACCTGGGATTACAATTGTAAATAAATCTGAACACTTTACTTGTCACGCATCGCAAAAATGCACATCAAATTCGGGCAAAACCATAATGATGTCATATTCGGGCATAATATTATGTCATATTCGGGAAAGATTATGTCATATTCAGGCCAACTCATGTCATATTCGGGCGAGCTGATGTCATATTCGGGTAAAATCTTGGCATATTTATGCAAAATCATGTACTAAGTAATTGATATAGCTCAACTATACTGTTATTTTCTGGCAAAACCACTGATTCAAGTCAATGAGACTTGAGGGCAGTTTCGTCAGGAAAAAATTTACTAAATGAGATAGTGGAAACCTAACTCCTTAAAACAAAAATGTTTAAAAAAAAAATGTGTCATTGACCGATTGTTGGTTTGTGTTGGAAAATGAGCTAGTTGCTTGCGGTGAAATAAAATCCGATTAATTAGGTAACGAACGGCAATGCGTTTGGGGTCGTTACCATGCAGGCGCGGTGGAGCACTGTAATTAACGAGCGTTCGAATATCGCCAAGTAAACATCATTTGCATAAAATCAACAACTGTTTACCTGCCAATGCGAAAAAGGTAAACAAATAAAGAAAGCGAAATCGTCTCAAGTATGATGAATAGCTGCAATCGAAGCTACTAAATAGATAACCTATACATTTGAAAGACACTCGTATATTATGACAAAAGGATCCACTTTGATGTAGTAGATGCTACCTGGAAAGATCATCTCACTACAGTAATTACAAACACATTCAAAAGACTTACCCTCTTCCCACAAAATCCAGTCCCGCCAAAGAGTGTGTTCATGTTGTCCCCCCACATAGTCAATCATAGTTGTTATCTCGTTCTGTGTAAAGTATGCCTTTCTCACTCGTTTCTACAAAGAATACAAATTGTAAATTCACGTATTAAATTGACAGGTTGATATAATGGTATTTTAGTTTTGCTCAAATAAATTTAAAAATAGTAGATTGTTACAACTAGTTGAAATCTTAATTATGAAGGAGTCCACAAAAAATATATGCAGAGTCAGTGCAACTAGATTTCTCTCTTTCCACCAAAATCACATTCCTTTTCAACTTGTCTTTAGACATATCAGCCATTCCATTGTGACTCGCTGGCCTTTTATACAAAATTTCAACTTGTTAAGGTTAAGTACTTGAAAACTTTATTTTGCAGACCTGTTATTTTTACATATTTCAATCAATGTATTGACCATACACATCGGTAAACAGAAATCTTTGATGTAAAGTCATTCTTGTTGGAGATATGTCACTTTTTGTTGTTGTGACTCGCGTGACGCGACACTATTGAAGATTTCTGACCTTACTGTATTACTTGACTGGATTTTCGTAAGAAAGTACTTGTCCCATTGACACCAAATTAGCACGAACAAGTGCGAAGTACTGCGAACAAGCGCGAACAAGTGCGAAGCAATTTACTGCGAACAAATTTCCCATTTGCATAGCATGCACTTGTTCGCAGTAATTAGTAATTGCTGCGCTCAATTACTATTAATTACAAGCGCGAACGGGATTTACTGCGAACAAATTTGTTCGCATATGAAATCCCGTCCGCACTTGTTAAATCCCGTTCGTGCTTGTTCGCATTACATTTGTTCCCTAACCCTATACCCTAACCCTAAATATCGATGACTTATTCGCGCTATAGTTCACGCTTGTTCGCAGTACTTGTTCGCGCTTATAGGACCGCTTTTTGCACATTTCAGCAAAATTACTAGATCCCTTTAATGCGATACTATTCGAACTCCCAAATTACTTTTGAAATGTCACGGGGATTTGTGTCCCAAGGTCAACCAAGTAACTCACTATATCGCCTAAGTATGGAATTAAACACATATAAAATCGAAATCCCCATCAGCCAAAATTAGATGACGTATTATTATAAATCCCTACGTATGTAAAGCCATGGGAACGCGATATATACCGGTATATTTTGCAATGGAAGTGGTTTAATTGACACAAAAAATAAAGCTGTGCGGATTTGCGGGTAATTAATTTTGAACGAAAGTACAAGTATGGAATAAATGAACGAACCGAAACCGAACATTGTCGGTATTTATGTTTTAATTGCATATTCTAGGGTAATCAAGCCGCTGCATGCTCCGATTTGGGATACGGCGCGCCGTATCCCAAATCGGAGCATTCGTGACCTAGACATAAGTTGGCTTTAAAGGTCTGGTGAAATCCCGGCTTTGATTCAGGTTTATAGCTTTAAATATGTGCCTATATTGATATACCACACTCTTTTTTTCAAAGAAATCCTTAAGTTGTGCAAGAAAGGTAAATTTCATGCAACTTTTTTGCTTGTTTTCGCATCGGCGTTCCATACTGCTAAAAAAGTAATTTATAGCGGAGCGGGAATGTGCGCACGTGCAACCCGGATCATGACATCACAAGCAGACCGCAACACGGAGGAATGTGCATGGTTTACATGCAGAGCCTATGATTTGCTTGTAAAACAAACTCGTTTTTGCTTGTAAATTGAGGCTTAACTGAAAATTCCTAAGAAATGAATTATAGCAGCTTGCAGCAACACATCTAAGTGTAGATCGTCCATGATATAAACTTTAACAAATGTTTGCAAATAATGAAAAAAAATCGAAATAATATCTCTCTGTCAACGTGAGTATTGCACTCAGCGTATACGTCTATGACCGAGCTATACTGCGATTGCCTGCATGTGACGTCACAAAGATTACGTCATTTTTCTTCGCCCGGACTCAATTTTGTTTACGGGGATTACCAAAGTGAATTTAAAAGTTGATTTTTTTTATTTTACTGGGTTTTCCGACGCGGAAAATGTGTTTTTATTAGTAATCTTCATGACAATCTACCTTAGATACAGTAAAACACAATTTTTAGGTAGTTTTCTTGTCAGCCAACCTTTAAGGAAGTTCAAAGAAATGTGCGTTACCATAATCTAGCCTAGAGGAAATGAAGGCATGAACCATCTTTTCAGTCGCTGAACGAGTCAAATATTTACGAATGAATCCTAAATTGCGCAAGTAATATCGAACTGAAGATATATGGGCAGACATAAACATATATATGAGTAAAATATGACTCCGAGATTTCTGAAAGCGGCAGATGGTGCTACGTCTACATTTCCAATCTTGATTGATGGTAAATTAATCTTACTTATTTGTATAACAGATCCTACGCATAAAAACTAAGATTTTTCATCATTCAGTTTCAAGGAACTCATAACGCCACTGATCGCAGACCACCATTATTTGGCCAACATACCGGTAATGTGACCAACCCATTATACATCTATGTTCACATTATTAAATTTCACAAAACTCCGCTCGCACGGTAAAACTACAATTCGATTGAATAATTTTAATGGGTTTATTCCGACAAGGCATGTAACCATGGTAGCGGTTTCTTATTGTCCATTATATTCTGACTCGTAATAAAGAACCTTACTTTGCATGAGTGACCCATTTCGTTCTCGAGCACAAAATTGCATACATTCGTGTAATTATTTGCATTTTGCACCACAATTCAATAATTCAAAAGAACATAGAAACATCTTTAAATGTGCAGTATATACTGACAGGTAACATTATACCATTAGAGATCGATTTCACCGTTCGCTGCATGCGGCGCCTCATCAGTAAACGGAAGTGCAGAAAACCAAGTAAAACATTATTTAAACAAACATTAACAGAAACATTTCATGGAAGTAGCCATTCGTACGTCTTTTAATCAAATAACGCACACGTAACGGGTATCAGTTCTCAATTGACGTTTTAAAAGTTTGCGTCAATCCAAATGGATCTGATAAGTGCACCTGAACAGAAACCAGATACCACCAGGCATGACAGGGGCGTAGTTACGTGTGCCCGGGGAGAAGGGGGACACGTGCAGCCCCCCCCCCCCCCCCTGAAATGTATGTGCCCCCTCCCAGTGCCACCCACGAAGCAAAATTAACTAGTGGTCGTGGTCATACGCCCCCTTCCCCGCTCGCGCAACGTTATAAAGCGCATATGATCATCTCTATTAAAGGGACAGCCTCTCTTTTGCAAGCCAAATTTCAAAAGTTGCGAGGTTATTGTCTTATACAAAAGAAAATAACATTTAATAGCATGCGTGAAAAAAATTAGGGTTTGAAATCGCTTTTTCGTGGAGTTATAGACCTAAATCTAATAAACCATCGTCCAACGGTTAATTGTGCATTATACGTGTATTCACCGGTCGAGAAAGTTCGCTCACGGATTCCACGGAGTGCCACAGCGCTATGCGACCCCTATGTGACCCGCGCTAGCTACGTGACCCGCGCACAAATAACAATGGGTAAGCGGTTACTAAACAAAATAACCAAACCTCGCTTAAACTGACTACATGTAATTATATATTCTTCATTTTTTATATTCAGTTTCAGATTCGTTAATTAATATTTAATACAGACCAATATAAATAATCAATCATCATAAACAAATAAACTAATCAATAATATGGTTAGGTTATCCGTATAAGCATAGCTTATTTTAGGGACCTTTGATACAAAAACTACAAATGTACAAATTGTTAATAAGATTAACATGCAATAAAACTACAAACACACACACACATAATATAATACACGCACACACATTTTAAAAACACTATTCTTTCACTTTTTCTTTGCAAGGTCATTCTAATGGCTTGAAAAAAGGCTCGTTTTCGAAGCGAAATATTATTTTTATTTTCTCTATTTTTTTATATTTTTGCTCGTAATTAATTAACGTTTCTAAGCTCAAACTATAATCCATGTGTAGTGACATTTTCACAGATCATTAGACTAATATAATGACTCGCCTATCCAGCTAGTATGTTCACATGCTTACGAAAACAAAGTAACCAACACTGGCTTAAAATGAAGGGGGCTGCAGCCACACCTATTTTTCCAAGTATGATAATTATTTTCATAAATTGAGCCTGCAGAGCTAAGTTCAGTCATAATAATAATAATAATATACTCGATTTATATAGCGCCTACTATGATTGATAATCATCTCTAAGCGCATTACAATGATATTATTACCCCGGTCATATAGGATACAATGCAAACCAGCACACATTGTGTGAACCATCTCCACTTCCTGGGGAGCATTCCTTCCAAGCGGCTCATGGGCATTGAGAAGATCCTTAACATAAAAGCTTTCACCTCCTACCGGGTCCCCATTTATACACCTGGGTAGAGAGCAGCGAATTGTGGATAAATTGTCTTGCTGAAGGACAAACCCGGTGGGCAGGGTTCGAACTCGGGATCTCATGATCGGAAAGCGCGCGCTCTACCAATCTTGCCACACCACATCCATGGATTTTTAATAGACATAGTTTTCCGATTTTCATCTCTTTTGATGTATATTAATAGGCATATCAAATTGGGAAATCGAGTTGTTTAGTAGTCTATAATGTTCGTCGATGAGAGGCCGGGTCAGCATCCCAAATTTGCTATAATATAGGCCCGTTGAAGTACCGCCAACGGCGGGGGTATTGTTGTGGCACAATCAGGTATAGGCGCTCGACAGCAAAGCACTGGAGCCGATTTCGAAACCTATAATTATGAAACCGAAACCTAGTGAGGCGCCGCGAGCGTCGAAAGACGGAACGTGCGCTATATAAGTAGCCACCATTATTATTATTATTATTATTATTATATATGGATACCCCATGGTAGTACATGCATTTTTGTCCTTCAGCAAGGACTTGGGTACATGGCCGGGTACTTGCCATGAATGAGGGTGTGTAAAGCATGTGTGCACTGTAATGTAGCACCTGCTGGAATTGCTCCCTAGGGAGTGGAGAGATTGCACAATAAGTACTAGATTAAAAGTGGGTAGATAAGTACTAGATTAAAAGTGGCCGAATTAAAAAAAAATGATACTAGATGATACTAAATGATACTAGATGCAGGTCCTTCTGGGATAAGGGTACAAAATTACTGAAGAGGCTTACCGTCTGGATATAAACAAATAATAATAATAAATCAAAATAAATTCGTTGAGATCATGGCTTATAAAGACATTTCTTTCGCTACTGAGACTCATTATACTTTCTGTCTGTTATAATCCATCATTTTTAAAGAAATGTTTCACCTTCCGACTAAACTAGAGTATTGTATCAGCATAATGCCACTAGTCGATACTTAATTCAATATTTAGGTGACATAACATTTATCATCATCCAACTGTTGTTGAAAACATTCAACAACCCCAGTTGTTTAAAGTTTACACAACTGTTGTTTAAATTTGTTCAACAACTGTTGTTTAGAATGTTGAAATAGCAACAAGAGTATGCCAAAGTAGATAACGATGCTTTGTGTCGACAGAATAATTAACAGTACAGTACAATGTTCACGAAAGTACACGAAGGTCATGACGCCATTACGTATGCGTACTATTTTCCCATCGTATAATTATATTCAAGATGGAAAATAATCAAATTCAAAGTGATGGATACCTTTTGTTTATATATATATCATACGCTGGTTGACAGAGTCTATCATGCTTTTGCGTAACGTCTCCTTAAAGGAACTCAGTAACATTGTCCAAATCCTCAACATTTACTTGGAACTCTTATAGTTCTAGTGATTCTCTCATACCTTATTATATTTACATTAACAATAAAAGCATGGGACAGGTTTCGGTTTTTTAAATTTCCATTTTGTTCAAACGATATTTACGATAGAAGTGTTCAGATGTTAAATTGCCAACGGGATAAGTTAAGCCGAGTACGAAGTAAATTCAATAGTTTAGTGAATATCACTTTGCATTTCTGCTCATATCTCAGCCAAAAAACATCCAATTAACGTGAAATGTTCACACATGACTTTGTGGACATATCATATCACAACAATACACATTTTATTAATCACATTTTGCACTTGTCAACAAAGTTTCTAGATCCCTTTAATTGAGAGTGTCGAATTATCAATTCCATGGTGTCGTAGCGTAGTCGGCCTACTTTTATTTATTTATTCTTGTGTTTTTTTTTTTTTAGGGGCGTGGCACGCGATTTTGTGTCTTTTGGGGGTGCATGCTCTATTTTCGAACGGATTTTTCCTCTTGTGTTTTTAATTGTTTTTGTCAAATTATTGGGAACACATGCCCCTGCACCCCCTGCCCCCTAGCTGCCCCCTCCCCCCCCCCCCCCCCCCCCCCCAGCTACGCCATTGACGTTCCATTACAGTTATGCGAGTGTATTTTGCTTAAATAATAACTGCTGGAAGAGGAAAAACCCGACGTCATTTGTTTTCTTTCGTGTTTTTTCTTACTCCCATGTCTTTGATTACTTATTGATAGGTTTCACCTATATAGGCCTAGCTGCTGTAATTGCCGACTCATATTTCAATAGTTAATAGCTTACCGAAAACAAGTAATATAATTTTATGACGCTGCCTTACATGATAAATATTTATGTTTGTTTTAATTAGAAGTACACTAACCCGCGCTATTGTATACAGTTGATTATATTTTATGGCGTGCGTATTTCTCACCGCCCATACCAGGTCCCCAAATATTCATAAAAAAGTAGCTTAGTTCCACCTGACGTCTATTTCAGATGGTAGGGATAATTATCCTTCATTTCCCTAGCTTGAAATTAAATAAGCTAGAAGGATTTTTATGATTACGGGCCAAGGCCTCTAATCTGAAATGCATGATGTAACAAGTTACCATCTTTTATAACGATAACATGATATAATTTGCATGAATGTGCAGGTGGTTTGATTCTTCACGACGAATGTTTCTTTCTTTTCTTTTGTATATGTGTGTTTATTTTAAACAAAACAAATTATTAGTTAATTTATTTTTTATTTTTTTATTTATGTATTTTTTATTATTTTTATTTTTTTTATTTATCCATTTATTTATTTTGTATTTTTTTATTTTTGGGGGAAGGGGGGTTGGGGGAATAAGGACATCAATTAATAATACGATATTTCATGATAATACACATTACAGTGAAATGTATATCTCGCATAAGCTTTAATTACATTGCATTTGAATCGAATTACGATTGAAACGAAATTGGAATATAATTTGTTTGGATAAATAATGATTTAGTAAGAAATTACTTTTGTATGATTCGTGAAATGCATATTATGTATATATAAATAAATAACATGAATTATAAACCCTTTATTATATATTGTATTTTAACCGAACTGGATACAATTGAAACGAAGTAAAAAAAAAAAAAATCGATAGAATGAAGTATTATGAAGAAATTACTTCTTTTTTTGTAACGATTGAATATGTTTCTATTTATCCATGTATACCGTTTGCATGTAATTTGATGTACATTCTCATTCATCCAGTCGATAAAGATATCAAGGTTCCCGTCACACAACTATCAAAGTTTGTCCAGATTTCTGGTTCATATATAAACTTCTTTTATACCTTCTTCCGTGTCTTTTATAATTATACAGGTGCTGAGTATGAAGTACGAGAACCCTATGCAATCATCATATTGGTGTCGCAAACCGGCAAGGTAAGGGTATACGGGAGCCCAATTATGACGCAGAAGCAGCCATAGTTCCACTGATCTCTAGATATGCTTGGATCAGTACTTGACGGTTGACTTGAATGGGAAGGAATGCATACTGCGTGCGACTGTGCTCTGCCACGTTTTTGTATGGGTCTATATTAGAATTACTCTAGCATATTGACATCGATGAGCTAGAGCCAATAGTCCTAATTACTATGGGAAATGTTGCTGGTACAAAATCGGGCCATTGGGCCCTGATCAGTTCGCGTTCATATAGTACCCGCCGAAAAGAGTCAACCGTCATCTGATTTATACCATTAATAGTACACGACTTTTTCAATCGTCAAACAGAATTAACCCATCGCTAAAGTGGGTATGGTGTACCGTGTATTAACTCTATTATACTCATAGCCTATATATTTGGGAGGGAATGTCTTAACGAAGCATAATATTAACTGTAGACACTACCAAATGGATCGCGTGCAGTTGAATATAATACATTTAATTTAATACTCATTAAACTGATGTTAGCGTATCATATAAAATTGAAATATTGGTCATTTCCATGAAATCGATAGCATATACTGTATACACATATCATTCCCTGTGTACATACCGTAGTTAGGTCGTTATATCCTGAATAAACAGACCGTAAATAAAACGGAAACTATTTTAGAGAATTAACCGAAATTCATTTAAAACCTTCGGCTTCACTCAATAAATAGCAAAGGCAGTGACGAAAACAGAAGGGGATTATTGCAACGCTTTACCGTCCGGCAGTGATTTCCGACTTTCGAGGATTTATGTATTTCACAGTCTAGCTCCGGAATCGGGTCAGAAGGATACACCTATCTATTGATGATATATTTAGGTCGTGGTGCAGTATTTGCTTTCATTTCAAATGCGTCAAATACATGGTATAATACACTTACTTACTTGACTTACTTATACACTTGACTTGACGTGACGCACAATTGAGGAATAAGTGCGTATAGGGTTTCATAAAGACTGGATACCGGCTACCTAATTCTTTTTTCCACCGAGTACCAGCGAAACTTCCAAATACTCGGAACTATCGTAAATGCATGGATGGAGCATCATTTTACATTTATTGTCAGTGTCATAACATGAGAACGCCTGCAGGAAATGGTATATAGGAGTTATGACATTTTGTGGAAATAAGATATTATTATTATTCAAACCAAAATAATGGTTGCAGATCTACGTGTATGGCCGAAATGACCGAAAGTAAGATTGTCACACTCACACGGTATAATGGCATATACGTGAACTTGCTTATCATTCGCTATATATCCGAAAAAATTAAACCGCACCCCCGCAAGACTAGAAGACCTGCCTTAATGATTTAATCGCTCATTTGCTTTGTGGAAGGGCTTTGGCACAAGTGGAAAATACCGACGGTTAATGCAGCCTCGTATTTCTCTAATGTTCACGTGATTTGTAGTTGTTGACTGTTTGAGAAACACTCAATAATACACGTATCATTTGAGGACAAGTTGTTGCAGGATTTATATTCCTGTCGAGCAGCGATCATGACTGAAGCGGGCATGGATTACAACAATTCGTACTTCATCGACAACAATGATACGGTGAATGACACTGACTACGATGTCGATAGCGGTGGTGTTGGTGGTGGTGGTGGTGGTGGTGGTGGAGCGATGCATGAGTTTATCATGTGGCGCGTTCTGGAAGGCATCATCGGGTTCCTGGGAGTCGCCGGCAACGGCCTGGTTCTCTTCGTCTTCTTCAGGGACAAATCACTCCGGAGCCTCATCAACTCCTTCATCATCAACCAGTCCCTGATCGACTTCACGACGTCCTTCGTTTTCTTGCTCATCTGTTTCCTCCCGAAGACGTCGCTCGACCCGACGAGCATGGCGCACCTCGTCTTCTGCCAGATCTGGGTATCGGAGTACGTCCTCTGGGCCCTGTTCATCTCGTCCAGCGTCAATCTCGTCTGCATCACCTTGGATCGCTACTACGCCATCATCCACCCGATGCGCTATCGCAGCTCCGCGTCGAAGATCAACACTCGCATAAAGATGATCGCCGCCTTCACCTGGTCGTCCGGGTTCATACTGGACTGCTACTGGCCAGCAATTCAAATCATTCTCCAACCACTGGGCTTCTGCATCCCGGCCTGGCCCAGTAAGGCGCTGCAAGGTGTCATCGGTGTTTACATCTTCATCGTAACTTACGCCGGTCCCCTTGGCGTCATGGCTATCAGCTACGCGTGCATCCTGTCTAAGCTCCGGAAGTCGTCCTCGCGAGCCACCGCGGGGAGGCAGCCCTCCAGCGGAGACGTCGAATCCAAGGCGACTGGCCAGACTACGCACATGGCGCGCGCAGTCGGGTCGGTACGCAGCGAGAGAGCGTCGCGCAACATCATCAAGACAATGGTGTGCGTCTCGCTCACCTACGCAATCTGCTGGGCACCCATCGCCTTCAACTACCTCGTCTACAACCTCGGCGGTCCGCTGGACTTCACCAGCACCTGGTACGCCGTCACCAAGATCTTCGTCGACGTCAACATGTGCGTTAACCCCGTCATCTACACGATGCAGTATCAGCAGTTCCAGAAGGGCTTTGAGCGCACCTTCGGGATCAAGATCTTCAAAGGTCTCCCGGAGAGTAGTGTGAATCAACCGAGTGGCGGATCCGGGGAAGTAAATGATAATACTTGAACTGTCGAGGCTCCCCTCTGAATTGACTCCAACAGAGCGAGGTCGGAGGCATCAGCTGTTAATTGCGGTCGCACAAACTCCGCGTGAATGAATGAAAATTCTCCCAGATTATGACAATCAGAGTCTTATTATCTGTATCTTAATTTGTATTTTCACACAATTTAAAGCCAAAATTGTTGCATTCATTGTTGTTTTTGTTTGCGCTTTCGCATACAATCTCCAGCTCCATTAACATGATTAACTTCATATTTTTCCCTAAAAGTGATATTTGAAACTTTAATTATATTATACCAATATCATTGCAAAATTTGTGTGAATT
This sequence comes from Echinarachnius parma, assembly GCA_037951105.1. NCBI lineage: Eukaryota > Metazoa > Echinodermata > Echinoidea > Clypeasteroida > Echinarachniidae > Echinarachnius > Echinarachnius parma. The sequence goes on along the minus strand of JBAMJV010006407.1, from coordinate 91,375 downwards.
ATATGTGATATTTTCATCGCAAAGGAACAATGTTTACCTATTGAAAAAAAGGAAAAAACCAGTCGGTCGGTTCGATCGTCTTGCGTGACGTACGCAGCCCGGCGTAGACAGAGCCGACTCGACCCGACCCGACTGGTTTCAATCAGGCTAGAGTTGGGCCCGGTCGGTCGGAGCAGATTTATCGTGTTGAATCGGCCCCAACTGGCATCCGACTGTCTCTAGACTGGCAAAATGTGTGTCGCGAGGCACTGAAAACTGAGCCGATCGGAATGACAACCAGTCGAGTCGGCTCTGTCTGCGCCGGGCATTAGACTACATCGCGAAGCGTCCACGAACGATTTCCAAATCAATCTTAAATATCTCAATTATTAGGGCGACATTTGAAAAATCGAAACCCATTATTTAACTATTCTGTTACCATAAGCCAAATAACAAGGTACAAGAAAAATGTGAAAGCTCTATTTAATTGCACATGATTTTGGTTGAATTTTAAAAAGTTAATGGATCACTTCATGGGCGTCGATACTTACGTAATACCTATTCATCAGGGGGATGAATGAATAGATCATCCCCCCTGATGAATGGGTATCAATGACATATCTACGCCCATGGATCACTTTAAAGTGGTATGCCACCCTGCACTCTAAATTACAGGGATTTAAAATATAATCGTAGCTTGGATTAAAACAAATATAAATACACTTAGATTATTTGTAAATGTATGGAGACTTAAAAAGTCGCTTTATTTAGTAAATGTATCATGCACAGTAAACTAAAAACTGAACATTGTGGCCTGCATCACTGATTATGAATAATTCATTAGGATGCCATGAACTCGCCTGGGGCCTAATAAGATTAACATAAAACAAATCCAAAAGGGCTTCATTTTTAATCTATCTGGATTTATATTTTTGAAATCCAACAAAAGATTTATTTTAAATCATGATCGGCTGTTCCCTAACCACAGCCGAAGAAAGATTTAAAAGTAAATATAATAGATTTAATTTTAAATCCTTGTAATTTAGAGTGTGGGAATATATTGTTTTTAAATATTTTAAAAAGCTGAAGATTTAGAGAAACTATCCCTGAGCAATTGGTCAATATCGGTCGAAAATATCGGGAATCGCTTTTATATACTTCCGCCGATTTAACCTATACCTTGAAGGCCACACCTCACCATCTTCGTCGCGAGAGCATAGGCGTACCCAGGGGAGGGGGGGGGGGGTTGGGGGTTCAACCCCCCCCCCCCCCTTTGACCCCAAAATGGCTGTTTTTGAGGGGTTTGAACCCCCCCCCCCCCCTTTTACCCAAAAATGGCTGTTTTGGAGGGGTTTAAACCCCCCCCCCCCCCCCACCCTTTTCAAATTTCAGTCGGTCTCGAGACAACTTTTAAGCGGTCTCGACCATCTAAAACCTCGTCTCGACCGACTAAAACATGGTCTCGACCGACTAAAACCGGTCTCGGCCCCCAAAATCTCTGAAGATCTCCGGTCTCGGGCTCGAAAATTTTGAAAGTACTTGGTCTCGACTTTAAAAAAAATGTACGGACCCCCCCCCCCCCCCCACCCCCCACTGAGAGGGGCTTTCAACTTTGTAGGTACTTGGTCTCGGTCTCGAAAATTTTGAAAGTATTTGGTCTCGGCTTCGAAAACATTTTACGGACATCCCCCCCCCCCCCCCCCCCCCCCCCCCCCCCCCACTGAGAGGGGTTTTCAACTTTGAAGGTACTTGGTCTCGGCAATCCTGGGTACGCCACTGCGCGAGAGTAGACAGTTTGGCGTGGCAGGGTTTAATGTGCCCTTTTGAGCCCATTTTTAAACACCCAAGACATAGTTGGTTAATGTGCTTCAATCTTGGAACCTTTAGATTGGATTGGATTGGGACATTATTTGCAAACAGCCGCCATAAGTTTTCTGCAAGATTATTTTAGGGTGAAAATCTCAGTTGATAAGAATTGAGATTGCGATAATCCTATCCGTATTACGCATAAGAATGTAAGTAAAATAATATATACGTGAATTTATCTTTATCTTTATAATCATAATAATTCATCATGAAATCGAGTGATAATCTTTTTTTAATGGAAAAACATTGATACATTCTATGTACAAAACCAACGAGAGGCTGCTTGCCTGTTTCAAAGACAATCCTGTCGCTTCTTTTTCATTTCGAACATTATTTTTCTTGCTGAAAATGGGTTAATATCAATGTAAAGGTCGGTGATGAAATCTTATTTGTAATTGTTTGTGCGTGGGGCGTTTCCCAATGCTCTAACCTTTAATGGTTATAATGCAGGGCCTCTTGGTAGATCAGTTGTTTAACTGAAAGGGCAACCCTGTTGAAATAAAACGTTAATAATTTTTTTTTTTTTTTTTAATAAATAAAAAATAATGGCTCAGGTCGTTGGTTTATATTGATTCGTAATTCGATACTTTTATTTGCACAAAATATTGCAATGCAACTTCCAGACATAGTATATACACACTCAAATTTAGTTGGTGATACTTATTTTATGTTACCTTACCAGTCCTCCGGAACAATGACAGTTCGTATTTAAAAAAAAAAAAATGCAATACCATCTTTCAAATTATTAAAATTAGTTTACCCATGCGGTATAACGGAAGATATGTACTAATGCTAGATATAAAAAGGAGCATTTCAAACGCTGTTAATAAAGATTGTCACCTATGTATTACCTGTCACCTTATTTTAAGTTTAGTTTTGTATTTCTGTTTAATTTTTTTATTTGTTTTACTATGATTTTGTGTATTACGAACTTGCTGAAAAGCAGCAAGACGGCTGATAGCAAGTTTTTATTCCGTGTTTAAATGAATACAACAAACAAACAAACAAACAAACTACCTAGCCTGGAGTCAAGAGAACGGGACATAGTAACGAACAATAGGCATAGGACTCGGGGTGCACGGGGCTGTATACAGGGTGGCCCCAGAAAACGGAACGGGGCACTTCCCAAAATATAGTAACAAATGTATTATGTCCATCGGATAGAGTATCTTTTCAAAGGAACAACGATACCAAGAACAGTCAATTTGGTCGTGTAGTTTTCGTTTTAGGGCGATGAACATAAACATTGTGTTATTATATTTTGGGAAGTGCCCCGTTCCGGTTTTTTTGGGCCACCCTGTATAGGCTGTCTTATTCGGGCAAAATAATGTCTTATTCGGGCAAACTCATGTCATATTCAGTCAAATTCATGTCATATTCATAACACGATTGTGCCCGAATATGTTACGGTCTTACCCGAAAATGACGTTATATTGCCCACAATATAACGTCATTTTCGGGTAAGACCGTAACATATTCGGGCACAATCGTGTTATTTTCGGATTAAACAATTAAAAACATATCATTTTTTTTTGTTTGTTTGCGTGTCAGGTGAAAAGGCGGGAAGCATAATTTTTTCCGGTCAAAAGACCTCAACCCCCCTGGGGGAAAAAATGTGCTCATACGCCCATCGTAACCAAATAAGTAGCGTTATACCCTTGAGCTTCCTAGAATAGGTACCACAAACAACTGTAATCAATCTTCTTCCACTTCAACCTAATTTTCAGTATTTTTTTCCCGTAAATAATTATGACGATGCGTAAACTACAGAAATCTTATATCTTCAACTTCAACCTAATTTTCAGTATTTTTGTCCCGTAAATAATTATGACGATGCGTAAACTATATAGAAATCTTATATGGAAAACTACATGTAAAAAATCATCCGGCATCCGACGAATAAGGAAATACAAGAGAAAACGGACGACGGAATATATTGTGTTTCTTTCTAAATTATACCGTCAGAGACTCAGAGCAAAATCTTTCGTTTTACACAGTTACGATGAATACATTTGAAAAGCGTTAAATCCATTTCCCATTTTGATTATTGGATTAAAAAAATATTAACCGTGCAATATAATGAGAGAGATTAATCTTGTATATGGATTAGATATTATGATTATGTATATAATATTAATATATTTTGTATAATATGACTCCACGTTATCTCATGTGTAGAATGTCTTTAATTGTATGTGTGTATAAGCTTAGCCTATCATGTCGCTCCAGGTGACATATCTGTTACGATTGAACGGAATTGAAGTCCCAGTTATAAGTTCTATGTAACTTCTTTGTTAATTATGTGTTGAAACAATGTGCTTTAGTAATAATAATAATTATTATTATTATATTGCGCCATCAATCTAGACATTCTATTCCATCATACTGTACAGTATATTATTAAATGGCAGTCCATTTATATATTCCCTTAGGTATAATGTGTACAAAGTATATATTAGTATGACAAATAAAACGCGCTTTCCTCCTAAATTATTAAAATGTATTTAGCGCCTTTTGGAATTAATCTGTTCATTTATAGCGATGCCTAAAACCTAAACTATCTAATGCGGATCAATGACATGGCTAGGATGGCAGTTTGGGGGGGGGGGGGGGGGGTGGAGGCACCTGGGTGACTTTATGTGAGGGGCACATGTTATTAAAGCAAACAATTTTGTTTCATCATCCAGATATACCCCAAAGTAATAACTGAACTTGCCCGAAAATCATTTACCATACAAAATTAATATGTAATTTGACCGCCTTTCTTTGGCCATTTTATACCACAGTCATGGTTTATTGGTTGGGGCACCTGATAGGAGGGGGGGGGGGGGGGGGGGGCACAGACAATTATTTGCCCCGACCGCCCCTCCCCTCCCACATATAGCTATGCTACTGCCGCGGATGTGGTAGGTTTGGTCAGGAAATGGTCTACGGTATAGCATTAACGTCTGGCGATATGATTTAATTTGGATGAAAAATATCCACTAAACTGCTTATCATAGCCATGACAGCAATGACTTGAAAGGAAACGGTGAAGAAGACGCGATTAAAGGTGCACTTCAGTATTGGTACTTCCCGAAATGCCCCATGACACTAAATTGTGTCACTAAACACTAAACAGTCATTTTCAGGACTACACCAACAGTCCTTTCTAGGACTACCAACAGTCCTTTCTAGGACTACCATAGTCCTTTTTCAGGACTCACCAATCCTCCCCTCTCACATGGTGCAACCGCAAACCACACGTATTATATATACACCACCATGGAAACCGATACTACAAGCAACATTTGACACTAAATTGTTTGGTTTAATTCCATTTGAAAGTTCATTGAATAACACATGTGAAATGAAAATCATTCCCTTTCGAATGCTCTCAATGCACAATTTTGTATGTAAAGTGGTTATAACCAATTTTTTTTTAGAAAGCGCCCTCTTGAGTTGTAACTGCTATTTTTTAATGATAGCCGGGTTTTTACTTAGTCGTTTGTAATTTTCTATACCTTTCGACCATGGTGGAGTGATAACTATTAGTTTGTACTGTTATGGTGCAGGTTTTGGTTAATAAAATTCAGTTTGACCAAAACTGAACTATCCCTTTAAATTTCATTTTTTTAATTAAAATACCACGCTTTATGTTTTATAGCATTGAATTATAGTCAGACTTAGTTGAGTTTAATTTAGTTCAGTTTGATTTTAGTGAAGAGTGAAGTAGATGCGATACTATTTAATTTTTAATACAAAACATCCTATACAATTGTATCATAACAACGGTTACTACAAGATAAGTCTCATAAAAAATATATAATTTAGCTTAAAATAACTGTTCATCAAGTCATCAATTATCAGTTTAAAGGGTCGAGCTGTGTCTCTAAGAAATTATTTAATTTTGATCAGTCAAACGGATCTAGTAACTTTGTTGTCATGTGCAAAAACTGACGAATGGTTGATAAAAATGTGTATTTCTGTGATGTGTGAAATACATGTCATAATTATGACCGAGTAAGGAGCAAAAATGCAAAATCTGAACACTTCAATCATACATCATTTTAGCCTTGCTTTTTAGTGGAACCCTCCATTTCACTTGAAATCTAATCGTACAACAGCATTTATTTTCTACCTGATTCCGCTTTTATGACATGATTGTTTTGAAACTCATTGTAACTTAATTCATAATTATATAAATACTATTTTTAATTGGCAAATATGTAACTACTCTTGGATATAATTTCAATTTGCATAATTTATCAAATGTTGTGACTTATTCATTGTAAATATAATTATGTATGTTGCTTGTTAAAAATGAAAACAAAATTGAAGTGGAACTTGAACTTGAATATCTTTATAACGAAATATAATTTTGGAAAACCGAAACCTGTTCCATAATTCTGTTTGTGATACCAGAGTCCAGTGAATTGGTATTTTCCCTGGTAATACGGATACAACAAGATATATGAGAACCGCTAGTCTCTAAGAGTTCTACGTCCATTTTGTGGAGTTTGATGTTACTAGATATAGATGACTGTGGTTATTTTCTACGAATCCTCATTTTGTTTATTTAAATTTTAAGTATTTACCCGTTCTGGGCCCAGTTGCAGAAAGAGATACAATCTATTGTAAATGTATATTGTAAGTCAGAAAATGTGCGTGTTTCAACCGATCAGATTTGCGCATGTAGAACACATGATCTGGCTAACAATGAACTATAACTTACAGTCTACACTCGATTATCTCTTTCCGCAACGGGGCCGAGGACAATGTCCTAAACTACTAGTATATAAATTGGGGACGATGTTTATGGAAATGCATGTGTTATACCAAGGTCTGCAAGGCCTGGAATGGGTTTACTTACTTTTCTCATTCAGTGTTTTTAAGATGTTATAATCATGTAGACATGCTTGTCTGTAAACTTAAATAGCATTTAACCATATTTGAAAGAGATTTGTTTGTTATTATTCTATTAGCATCTCTCATTAGAGATAGTGAAATAGTGTGTGTGTGTCTATTTGCCCAAGGGTAACATTGATAGCTGTGTAAGTTGTCAGGCGCAGAGCTATAATACTGTGCCGCGTTCAGACCCTCAAGCTCTTGAAATGTAATGAAACTTTCATGAAACAAGCACGTGGCCAACATACTCATACCCCATAGCCAGGGGGCCTAAACCAGTGGGCTCGGTCTCGAAAACAAAACTGGCGACGGTCTCGGTCTCTGCCACGTTCGATCTCGGTCCCGTTTTTGTAAATTACGCACCCCCACCCCCATGAAAAATCCTGGATTCGGGCCTGCATGATTGCTTATTCCTATTTTCTCTCCGTTTCATAAGTACTGTAATTAGTATTTTTGTGCATGTAATGAGTATAACTATGATACTTATGTAAATGTGTTGTCATCGTACTTTCACTGCTTTATCAAGATAGCCAAATAAAATGATTGTTAATCATTTCAACAATTAATGATGCTAAAATGATCGATATGTGGATAAGAATGATATACTTTCATTTCGATTAAAATATCATCATTATAAATGATTTGTACGAAAGTGTTTTTTTCTTCATAAAAAACATCATAAAAGACAATGATGCAATATGTTTGTATTGATGATATAATCCTTACAATAGTACTTCTAGGTTGTAACAAAATACATGCATGCTTACGCACACACACACACACACACACACACACACACACACACACACACACACACACACACACACACACACACACACACACACACACACACACACACACGCACACACACACACACACACACACACGCAAACACACACATGCACACACACCATCGCTATATCACAGAAGCCACTTGCACTAATTCATAGGACAGTTTCCCTATATCTACCAGCGATTTCCTCTCTCTACCACTGTCAAAATAACTGTACAATAAAACAAAAAGTTGCCTCTTCCTTGACATTCAATACTTTAAACTAAAAAGAGCAACTGGAACCGGATTTGCTATTTTACATTTTTTATTGCACAAATGTCAACAAAAAAGTGTATACCATGAGGCATTTCACTTGCACGAGAACACATCACAAAATAAAGAAGCTTTGAATAAATAACATGTTGATACGTGGACAGAGATATCAAATAGCATGCATGTTCTACGTACGTCTAAACGTATTATAATGAATTAAGTTGGACCAGCCATTTTGTACATACAGACGATTTGCAACACACATGAAAAATAATGACTGCGCCCAACTTGTTCATTCTACAAATATTTGTGAATTGTCAACATGAAGATCCTTCTTAAATATACACCTACATCACATTCATTTTCATTACTATACATGAGGCATATAAATTATCAACAAATTTCTATTTGAACACACTATTAAGATGTTCAGCTGAGATTATTCATTCATTTACGGTACAAATGTATTGTTCAATTGTTTCACGACTCTTGAAATCATCCAATTTTTAGAGTTATTGCATTTTTCAGTATTAAATAGCCATGCACATACTTGAATATTATAATTATATACTCCATTGATTCATTTGTAGCATGTTGAGATTATTTCAATTGAGTTACATTTGTTTTAAACCATCCTATATACATGTACATTCGTTCATGTACTTCAAACTTAAAGGAATTTGTAAAAGGGATACCCATGTTAAGGTTATGTAAGTACAGTACAGTACATGTATATGACAAATAGCACATCTTTCTATTAAACTTGACTGCTCCACGTAAACGAAGAGAAAATTATGTTAAAAATATTACTTTTTATAATAATACTACTACTAATAATAATAATTATAACAATAATAATAATTATGACAACGGCTATTTATATGGCGTTTTTCGTGTATAAATAATTAATAATAATAAAATAATTTATAATAATAAAATAATTTATAATAATAAAATATTATTATATTAGAGACAATATCAATCTGAAAAATACTACAGCTTCTTCTTAATTTTTAAAAAAATTTATAGGAGAATGACACACAGTATTTGTTAAATGTTCTGCGTCATTCCACATGAGACTGTCACTTTCATATAGTACATACATGAAAACGAGCAAATAAAAATGTGGCTCGCCTGCGGGGGGGGGGGGGGGGAATCGAACCAGAGGCTTCTAGATTGTTAGACTGGTGCTCTCATTATTGAGTTCTAGAGAAAGAAAGAGAAAAAAAAAAATTAGCTTTATTTGAATGCCACTTATTAGAATTAAAGAGATCAAATGTGGATTATTCATGAGTTAAGAAGCCACGAAGATCCAAACGTACCGTCAGCCAAGATGGCAATGGAGACAGTAGCGGTAAATTCGTAAATAATGAAATCATACGTTTTCTTATCCAAACGAAATATGAATGTGTCTTAACTGGTCCCCTTTGAGAATCTGAAATTCCCATAGACTTTGTGGATAACCCACCCGGTTCCCATTAAAGCAACGGCCAGGTTAATAGGCGACAAGTCAATAAGTGCATTTTAATATTGATCCTATAATAATAGATAATGATTAAAACAGAATTACTTATTATATACCTACACCCTTAAGTACATGTACATTGTACACACATTTGATATTTTGATGTACTTATAGGAGAAAACGTCCGGGTCTTCACTTAAAGGGATAGTTGAGTTCTGGTAAGGAGAGTACAGTTTTGGTGAAACTGAATTTTAGTAACCAAAACCTGCATCATTACATTACAAACTAGTAGTTATAACTAGAAAGGAACACAACATTACAAATGACGTAGTAAAGATCATGTTATCATTCAAAAAGAGCCATTAAAACGTAAGAGGGCGCTCTCTAAACACTCATCGGTTTCAACCATTTTGTATAATATATTGTGCATGTGATGTTTTGTTGAAATAGTGATTAGATAGAGAAATAACCAACAACTATTTAAATACGGTATTTTGTAACTTTTTGAAAAGAGGAAGCATTTTTTTGAATTTTTAACGGCTGGTTCAAAATTCTCTAATAAACCTGGGGCCCGAGCTTTATTACAAATTGTTATATTTATGGATATTTCAGCCATCTCTGAACCGATTTTGATCAAACAAAGATGATTTTATTATTTAAATATTATGCTCTTTCAAATTTTACACTCAGTTTTTCATTACCTCACAAAAAAAAAAAGTAGTCTAGCGCCCTCTCTACCAAAACTCAACTATCCCTTTAATCAAGACAATACTTGAAAGATTTCCTGGGAATTAATTGAAAGCATTATTACTTCCGAAGTTGCAATCAGGCTTCTTAATTGCATGAATCTCTCGCGAATACAAAACTATAAAATTACACATTGTATGGTACATGTACGTACATACATAATGTACACACACTCATAACAAATACCATCTACGTGTATATATCACATACATTCAATTTCATATTTGCTTAATATGCTACATGCACTGTGAGAGTTAGATAAGTTGTAACGTATTACAGGTGACATAGATAATATGTATATACTATAATAATCCCTATCTATACATTTGTATATTTCATTTTATACACTCAAGTAGTTATTACACTTTTTACATACTAATTTTTCACATGTTTTTACAAAAATGGTCGCCTCAAAAAATATTATACAGACAGCAAAATATTACCTTACTCAAGTTCAGCCTTTTTTCCCCCTCCTTGGTAAGAAAGACCCTTTAGAAGGGATAACATAATCTCCCATGCAGCACAATACACACTAGCTAGAACAAAATGTACATCTACAAAATGCATTGCAATTATTTGAGTAAATGGAACAGTGATACTATTATGTCTTTAAAATATGACCGAGTAGGTAGACAATAACTAAGCTTGAGAAATGAATTGGCCAAAAATGTGATCATAGGTAATTTTAATCGGGGGATTAATTTAAAGCTGGTTAAGATTTGTAAATATCAGACATGGGCCCCATTGCAGAAAGACAATTTGCGCGTTTCAACCAATCAAATTTGGGCATTTAGGAACACATGATCGGACTTACGACTAATTGTAACTTACAATCGATTGTATCTCTTTGTGCAACGGGGCCCTGGGGTGTCATCTTGCAACCGGCTTGCGCGCGGTGCGATATATTAACACTGGCTCTGTGTATGTAGTGTGCATGAACAGGTCAACCCTAGTTACAATGGCGAACGATGATTGAAGCATCTTTAACACGAGGCTCGTAAAACAAAATTAAGTCTGTAGTTATAAAGTTAGTTCATGAATAACCGAAATCATGTCATATGCAAGCCTACTCACAAACTTGTTATGCTACTTGCCCATTTGGGCAAGCAAAGTCATGAATTTTCAAAGTTAACTTGCCCCGAACAGAAAATGTACTTGCCCCTCCAAAAAAAATTGGTGTGAAACAAACAAAAAATTAATCAGGCCAGGCAGCTTGATCCAATTTCTCACTTGTTACTACTACAACAGATTTACACATAAGAAATGCACACTTGTCTAATAGCCCGGTCACATATTACCGGATTGCGTAAACGGATGTCAAACGGAGAGCTAAATTTTCAATCCGTTCGTATGCGTTTCTTGTCCGTTCCTTGTCGGGCGATGTACATTGTTCTATCCGGCGGAATGTTTTGTGCATGTGCATGAAGCAATGGAGACGACTTCCTCCACCGGTTAATTTCATTTCGCAAATTTTCTATTCGTTGGGCATTCGTTTTCGCTATCCGGTGATATGTGACCGGGCCTTAAGGCTCGTAGTTGAACAGAAACGTTAGTTGCACAGTCAGTTGGGCAACCAAACCAATCCTTTTATGAAATTATACTTGCCCAACATCAATTTTTGCCTCGGGCAATCGGGCAAGTGGGCAAGTGTTAGTGTCGAGCGGCTTATGCCGAAAGGGTGGGTAGCGTCGCGTCGCGTCACGTCGCGTTGACTGGAACGCGACTATTCGTCCAAAGCCTCATATCTTGTGTACTCAATTTGCTCAAGAGTAACCATCGGGGGGGGGGGGGGGCTTTGGACGAATGGTCGCGTTCCATTCAACGCGACGCGACGCTACCCACCCTTTCGGCATAAGCCGTGTCGAGCCATGTCATATGACACAATTTAACCCGGGGTTACATTTATCAGCCTGTTGTGATTTTTAGGCCATTATGATATGATAGGGCAACTTTCCACCACCAAGCTGTAATGTTTTTTTTTAATGTAAATCAGCTACCTAAACACAGTACAAATGTAATACATGTTGATAATAATATTAATAAGTGCATCAAGATTCAAGATAATATAAACATATCTAATTCACAACATGAGTAATAAAAAAAGACTTCAATACACCCAGCAAAATGAAAAAAATATATCCGTGTACATCAGTATGTGCACTCAATAAGAGCCACAAAGGTGCTTATAAAGATACTCCAGTAAGAACCTTTATGCACCTAAACAGTGGCATCTATCATATTATGAAATGAATACTAACTTCAAATGCAGCCTACTTCAAATATATAACAACCAAGAACACATAAACATCTAGTACATAATTAACATCAAGAAAAGTAACAAAATACCCCCGATACCAGCAGCAAAAAAAAAACACAATTTGTTTGCAAGAATGGATTTTAACAAAGTCAAAACAGAACATGAAGACATACGGGTCTATCAATAACAAAATACTTTGAAAAGCAAGAAAATACAAAAACGTTCAACATGAAGATTTACATGCATTTATACAAAAAAAAAACACATATATATTATATAATAACATGTTACAATTATTCAGTTTGTTTACATTTAGTCAAAAAATTAGCTAGCAGTTAATGACGATAAACAATCATGTCATACGATGTAGTTTATTGAAGAAAACAATTCATAGTTTAAGTTGATACAACTTAGATCAATGCGATTATGAATGGTAGATTACAAAACCAAAATTATTTATAAACATTATGAAAGAAGTAATCAATTTTCCATTAATTAAAGGGAGGGGGTTGTTAATCTTCATTGTGTAGTATATTTATGCCAAATTATTACAAAGCGTTGAAAGGGCTAAGGACTTGCACAAGTTAACAAATATGTTTGCGAAATAACAATAATATGCAAAACTTGCAAAACCCTTTATAGAGCCACTGATCACTATAAACAGCAAGACTACCAGCTTAAAGCACACTATTGCACTACGATAAGGAACTTTTTGATTGTCACTCGGGTCGAATATGTGTACCGAGACGTGTTGACACATGTATACATTAAAAATGAAATGCACGTGTTACATCATACCTACTGTCTACTGTCTACTGTCCTGTCTACTGTCTGAAATAGAACAACTACATTTGTAAGTCTCAACAGTTAACTGAATTTAAATGTATCACAGCCGTTCAAAGGTAATCTTTGGGTTTTGGAACTCTAAAATTGTATGACTTTAGTCAATTTTTTGTTAGTATTACTGGCACATGACACAGCCATTTTCTAAAATATTTGAGCTGTCATGAAATATTTGGTAATTAAACTAATTGTTGTATTTCGACAATACGTATGTTTTACGTATGTTCTGCTCTCGGCAGATACAATCCTATGAAAAAACGTTATGATTTTGATTCCCTTTCACTCTTTAATATTTCTTCTGCGAGTCATAAAGACTACCTTTAACTGTTACACCGTCACCACATCTCGATCAAAATAGTCACAAGACAATCGAAAAGTCCCTGAAAATATATATACAATCTAGACGCGTAACTAATAAATAAATGAATATAAGCAACTGCCGCGTGACATCAATGCAATCAAGGTGTGTACATAGTAGGAACAATATGTTCACTTGTTTTTGGTCGCACCCACTGATTTCGGGGGAAAAATCAGGCAAGAAAAACATTTTCCCCCATCTTCAACAAAAAAATATTATTTACAACATCAAAACTATACAAAGCATAGCTTGAAAACCAATAACAAATCATTAAGTAAGCTCTACATGTACATGTTTTTCCTAAACTATACTCTACAATACCTATTTTTGTATTTTTACATTTATTGCAAACTGATGATAATTGGCAAAGTTTTATCTTTTAAATAGTGAATACAGAAAAGGGTGCTGTTTTATAAAAAAGGGAATCTTTCAATTGTTATTTAACAAACACACGAGTTGATTGCTTTTTCATGCAACGGCCACATATCCGCAAACATACTTAAATAGTACCTTAAGAGAACATTTCACATTTTTTTGTTTGAGCTTTACGCTACTTGTAGGAGACAATAATAATTATACAAATGAGATATAAGAAAAGAAGGCAATACTTATACTTTTTCAGAGTACACAATAATCTGTTTATCAACTGTCCACACATTAAATATCACATAGAGGATGAAACTGACAGATCCATTTATACAGAAGAATACCTTGAGTTTTCTTGTTATTGAATCAGAAAAAAGGGATCATTATGAATGAAATATCAAAATGACGTACTACACTTATCGCCTTTCAACACAAATAATATACAGCTATTTTTTACAAAATTCATTTGATATTAGAAAAGGTAGTAGATTCTGTTCAAGATTTGATCATGGGAATACATTAATTGGGAATAGAGCTTTGGTATAGGTCTATTATATTATAAGAAGTGGTCAAGAAAATAGGAATACCATATTGATCAGCTTTTTGAGCAAATAATTGACATGTACAGTATTGAATATTTCGCTTTCCAAAACTGGCCCAACTAACAGCAGACACTCGCATGGACATGTTTTACTACATGTATGTGCATTCAATTTAAATTTCAATTAGAGCCCTTTCACACACAAGCCAAATCGTGATTGCAATCATAATTGTAAACATGTTTCACACAAGGAAAAAGACTTCATGCAGACCGTGATTACAATCGTGATTCTGGAGACATGTTTCTATGTACCAGTCAATCAAACAAGGAGAGCGTTAGCTCAATAAGTATTACACTGCATGCACTGCACTCGAAGCGATTAGCCCGTGGTTTATCGGCGGAAGTGCATGTAAGGTCACGTAAGCTCGAAGCTCCGCCTCCCAAATCGTGTGTTGGAGGTCAAGCCGTTTTCACAAGAGATTTGCACTGTGATTTGAGTGAATCATGATTCGAAAACATCTACAGACCACGATTAGAGTTTCGCGATTCATGATTCTAGTTTGCTTTCACACAGTAAAAAAAAATACAGTGATTTGAAGTGGAAAATGATTCCAATCGTGATTGTAATCATGATTTGGCTTGTGTGTGAAAGGGCTCGTAGCCATTCTCAAAATGATTGCGTGATCAGGTGCAAGAGCATTATTTTGCTGGTTTTGTAATAGAAGAAAAATACAACATACACTCTGGAATAGCACCAAAAGAACATGCATACCTTGAACATACTTGCATGTCTTGTTTCACATGAAGGATTCAAACAAGAGACCCTGTAGCACCCACTATGTGGAGCAGGCTCTGCATCGACAATGCATGGCTGGCAAGGTTCAGAGCCCCATCACCCTTGCATTGTCTATGTACTCTTGCCTACAAGGAAGTTGTGTGTTTGACGTGTAAATGGTCACGGCATGACCATTTACATCGTAGGTCTATGTGATAGCATTCAACTTGGATATTATTTGTTCTTGTCCATGTAAACATTCTACAGTGAAGTGATGAGATGTCTAGTGTTTAAATACTTCAAATTTTCTCTTCAAAAGAGCAATGATTGATTTCTTGTACGGTTGTACCCTGAAGTAGTAAGCCTGTTCCCTACTAGATTTTGCAATCCCTATAGAGTTAATACAGGGCCCACTAGGTTCAGATAGCCAATAAGTTAAATGTTTGAACCCCCAAAACAACCTTAACACTTGCAAATTAGCTGCTGTGTTTATCACACGTTGACTTATAAGATGGGACTAGTATTACATTCAACAAGTATCAGACGCGAGCTTTGGGTTGCCATGCCGATCAGGGATCGGACAAGTCATCCACAACTTAACATATCGCCCTCAATCATTCGCTCCATAAAAGAGGAACCCTACAACATATTTCTACACATGAACCAAAGCATACAGTCAAACCTTGTGTGTAGTGCGATGGAAACAAGAAAAGTGGCCCCTGTAGACAGGTGACCTCTACATGCATTATTTTTCTCTGCATTGGATACAGTTTTGGTGGCCACTACAGGCAGGTTGGTTGCTGTAGACAGGCTTGACTGCAAGAACATGGTACAGAGCAAGCACTAGTATTATCATACTCTTAAATTTTGGTCCTTCAGAAATAAGATCGAACAAAATTCATACATATTGGGGGAAAATAAAGAGGGTGAGGAACTTTGGTCTTAATACGCAATGTTCACACGAGGAGTGGGTTTAAACAGGTATTCCTATCCAATACACTGGAACCTCGTTACAGACAAGCCCCCCCACACTAACCTTTTTCTCTACTGGCCCGTTCGGGCAAGTAAAATCATAACTTTAAAAATTTGACTTGCCCGAACGGAAAATCAACTTGCCCTCTTTCTTCTAGATGGCATTTTTCTCTTTTAGTTGACCATAATTTAGTTGCCTGATCAGGCAACCAAACTAGGCCATTTACGAAATGTTACTTGCCCGACATACATTTGTACTTGCCCCTGTACAATACGGCAAGTGCTAGTGCCAAGCTCTGTTATAGAACCCTGATGTATTACACAATCATCTCATAACAAGGCCAATTTGCTGGTCTAAACTCTTTACAGTCTTCTGTTCTATTTTACCCTAATATAACAAGGTAAATTAATTGGTCCCAGGTCTCGGGTTCCACTATGCCTGCATTTTTCTTTCTTTTCTGTAACAGTAAGAGCTTGGATGACAAGATTACTTTTAAGTTCAGACATTAAAAAAGTAATACAATGTCAATCATCAATTCACAGAACACCATAATTCGCATCTCCAACCACATTTTATGCACTTCAAAGAATATCAACTTTTCACTTTTCTTTTAAAACTCTTAGAGAGTTTATATAGTCCTTTAAAATCGGACTATTAACACACATCTTTACTCTCAATAATTGCTAGTATTAGTTCAGGGGCACACTATTAAGGCCGACCAGCATAGTTATACAGGTGTACCAAGACCACATGATAAAGATATACCTGAGCAGACTTGCAGTTGTAGAAAAGCACACGACGACAGAGAAAAGAATGCAATTGACTGCAAATTTGTATTTATATTTGATCTCCTTACAACATCATCTCAAAATATTTGAGAGAACAGATAATAATCTCTCTTATTTTCTTCTTTTATTCGTTTTTATATGTATGCAATGGACAGCATGATCCCCTGTCAAAATAACGTAAGACATTTGAGAAAGAATGAACAATGAAAATAATGTTCCTTTTCTTTCAAACTTGCATGGTTTGGGAAACCAATTGCCCGAGATGAAAGAAAATGAGAAATAACTTCCCTTTGCTATCAAAAAGGTGGAAACAAATGGTCTCCAGAAGAAAGAAGACAAAAAAATAATGATTGTTTTTTTTTTAATATCTATTCTTCCCAACCTGGTGCGGTAGCCTACCATTTGTTGCTAGACAACGGTTGTGCTGGTACAGTTGAGCCGAGATCAGGACACACCCTCTGCCAGAGCTGGTTGCCGTGCCTCATCGTTGCTGTACACGTTTGGATCCGTCTGCAATGGAATAAGCGAAAAATTCAACAATAATAAATAATGTTAGCATGAAAATTCATTTTTATACAAATGAAAAAATGTTCAGTTACCATTAATAGTATCAAAAGTATCAATAGCAGCCAAGTTTCAGCAAACCTTAGTGCAAACCTGCCTATAAAGACCACCATTCGTGATCCACTGCAAAGGAAAACATTAAAGGGGACGTTTCCCCACCTTCAATTTACTTCTGATTATGTTTTCTAACACATTAAAACATAATTTCATGCAAATATGTCCAACGTTTGCCCTCTGAACAAAGGAGGGGCATCATTCAAAGTCACTCGCTGTATGGGCTTATCCCATTCATCGCGTATATTTTTTGATACCCGGATTTTGAACTGTTCGCGCTAAAATGTTACTTCAAACCCGAACAAACAAGCTCGGCCTCTTTTTGTCAGCTCTCGCAGCTCGCATAGTTTGTGCACAACAAAAGGCAAAACGTGAGCCAACAAAAAGAGTAGTTCGGGTTTGACGTCACATTCTAGAGTGAACAATTCCAAATCCGAGTTTCATAAACATCAATGGCAGCCTCCATGCTGTACGCGATGAATGGGATTAGCCCGTACAGCGAGTGGCTTTGAATGATGCTCCTTCCTTGCCCCAGAGGGCAAATGTTGGACGTATTTGCATGCAATTTTGTTTTAATGTGTAGAGAACTTAATCAAAAGTAAAAAGATGGTGGGGAAACTGTCCTTTAATATAATGGAACCCGTCAACAGACTTCCCCTATAATATAGTGACCACCTTGCTTCCATTACTAGTTAGTCCAGATTCAGGACGTGATTTGTGAACGCACACCACTCAGAGCTAAACGGGCGCTAACGCTACTATCGTTACGTCCGTAATTCCCCTTTCCTAGCTACAAAAACCACGTCCTGACGATCCCGTTGGGATTGGGCGTGGAAAAAATCCCCGCTTCGCAGCGCACGTCAATCATTATTCATGAGCAAGCAGCATTTTGTATACGATTGCCACACTCATCGCGCTACGTCATAATGCCTGCAGCCAATCACGTTTGGCTAGTTGCCAGCTAATTAACATTATGCTTACGTTTCGCGGAGGAAAGGATACATAATCGACCGAACCGTCTGCAGGTTCTAATATTACATACGGCAGCTGAGTGAGCGATAACGGCAGCTATTGGCTGAGCTGAGCTCGCTATGTGCAGGCGGTTCGGGCAGCGAACTAATTACTAGTAAGTTTTGAGGGTCTCGATTAAAGACCCTTTCTTACCAATGTCATAATCCTTTCATAGATAATAAATTATATGCACTTTTTATTCAAGACCCCTTATCTTACCAATGAGAAGTTAGGGGGAGGGCATGGGTGGGAACAACTTTAATTCATACATTATTTGCAAAATTTATTTAAGAGCCCTTTTCTTACCAATGAGTAGTTATGGAGAGGGTGTCTGGGTGCATTCCTATTCACCAGTG